>CAEGAE010075414.1:0-81990 GCA_903067095.1 Girardinus metallicus
ACGTCATTGTCGTATCAACGCATGCGCGATCTGATCTCCAAATGATGCCCCGCCTCTTCCGTGACATCACTGTCACACAAACATTGAGTCCCTCTCACGCATAGAAAAGGTGAGTCTATATTTTATTAGTTTATATGTGCAATTTTAGTCTTTTATGTATGTGTGTGAGAAAAATTGCATATGTGTGTGACATTTTAATAGTATATATATGTGCAATTTTAATATTTTGTGTGTGTGTGTGAGAGAGAGTTTTTAGTAGTGTGTGAGAGACAAAACATAGTTTTTGTCCTAAACGGCCCCTCATAGTCAAATCCCTTCGCTAACATGAACACAAACGCTTTTTGGTAGAATAAATAGAGCTCATTGAATATGGGTGATTTCCTGGGATCGAGCTTCTTTTTTTTTTAAAGCAAAGTTTACAAATGTTCAACGGATTTGAGATCAGAAGCCAAACTGTATTAATGTAGGAGCAACCAATTGTGTAACATTTCTCGCATCTGAAGCAAACTGTTCCTATTAGAGGAAAGAAATTAAATTAGGCTGTTCAAGAACAAGACCTTGCTCCAAAACCTTTGAGTAAAACAGAAGTTTTCTGTTGCCTCCTGGCAAATGCCTTCTGGCTAACTCCCTATCAAATATCTGGAAAGAGAGAGAGATCCAAGCCTTTATGTGATCACTGTAGGATGACATATTTAATTACTCATTTGGACTGACCAGAAATTAATTAACGCAGAACCCTGTCTTTACAGTGGTAAGCAAAGGCGTGACCACATATCATACTAGTTTCACTTCACTGCCTTCCACTGTGCTATTTTTTTTTTCTATTTGGTTCCTAAATGTCTAGAGAGACATTTAGAAAACACCAGTACTTCCTGGAATTGCTATTTTTCTTATAATCCAGACAGAAAACTCAGATTACTGAGTTTTCTGCCCCTGAGTTGGGCAGCTCCTCCTGGAGTCTGGAACAGCCTGATGATGTACATTATAAAGACTCATTCTTTCTCCTTGCTTTTCATCTAGTTTAAACATGACTTCTACAATCTTTTTATTTATGTATTTAGTATGTACTATTTAGAGATTCTAGATGTATGCTGACTGGATGTAAACATTGTACATTTGAGATTTGGGATAAACTGACTGAAACCCACCAGACACAATGGTGGTCCAGACGAAGCACGCAGACGCCACAGATCCGACAATGTCCCGCCCTCGGAGGCCGCACAATCCTGCACACTGAACACAAATTCCTGCGGCCATTTTCCTTTAACTCCAACCCTTCTTGCTCCGAGGATCCGATTCGCTGGACTGCTGTCATTGATACTTCCTGCGTCCCCCCGTTGAAGGAAGAGTTTTTGTCTGGCGGGGTGCTGTAATATGTCACCGTGCTGTGGACGGCCTGTTGATCCAGCCGAACGATCCCAGGATCTCTCTTGGTGTAGATAAGGGTCAGCAGGGTGAGGCTGACCCCTACACTCACAGCCGCCAGCTCACCCTGACCAACATCCCCACGTGGATACACTTCCGAGACGAACAGGTAATACATGTACCCCAAGGAGAAGAGGGCCAGGCTGAGAAAGAAGAGTGTTCGTCCCTTCTTGCGGTGGGTGAAGAAGTAGTACCACAACACAAGGCCGGGCAGAGCCGTCAGAACCAGCACACCGAGCAGGAAGTGGAAAGCAGCGAGGTGAAGCAGGGCAGGAAGGAGGACGAGAGGAGGTACGATGGACAGATCCAGTTTACGGGCTCCGCCCCAAAACCAGGGTACACGGATCCGGTCGGAGACGACTGCAGCCACATGCGATAACGATTCCGGTTTCTGAGGCTCTCTCTTTAGAAACCTAAAGAAACAAAAAATTAAAATGATAAAGTAACTTTTTTTACTGCCTCCATCAGGTTTGAGTTTATCACAAATGGTTCAACAAGTCTCCAAAACAGTTAACAGCTCCAGCATTTAGCACACAACAATACATTCCTTTTCCTCCATTTCCTAACAAGTCTTCATGGACTTTTGGACAAGAGATAAAGAATAATGTGAAGCCATTTTGTTTGTCTGACTTCCTACAAACGTTTCTGTAAAAGGGGCTTCCTCTGATGGTTGTCTGACCTTAAAATATATCTTGGTATTTGTATGAAATGTTTTTTGCTCTCAGATTTCTAAAAAACCTCTCAAGTTCTCACAGTAAAGAAATACTCTCAGTAGCTTTACTTCATATTTATCTCCTCCCACCTGTCACAGGCGTCGTCCAGGTCCTCACAGTCGCAGCAGCAGGCTGCGACGTGGCTGCGCTCCCCGTGCCTGTTCACATACTCGCAGCAGCACAACACTTCTTCCTTCTCCTCCTCTTTCAGCTCCCTCTTTGCTCGCTTCTTCATGGCCAGCAGCGCTGCAACCTGTAGGATGTTTCAAAAAGGAAAAAAAAATAATTTACAGGTGTGTAGTTTTTGTCAGCATTGAGGTTATATGTTGCAAAAGTCTTCATGCCCCTTGAACTTATTCACATGTCACGTTGCAAAATCAAACTTTAGTATGTTTTATTAGGAAAAATTGAGACAGAGAAATGCTTCTTCCAGCCACTGTAGATGAAATCAGCAGTTAAATTACGTGGAAAGTGGATGATGAACAACAGGAAGTGAAACACAGTAAGTAAAAATGACTCCAAGCCCACTTTGCTGAAATAATCTCTTAATACACCAGATTATCAAACACTTGCACATGTTTTAGACGATTAAGTGCTTCTGATCCCATTTTTTTTCCCCCCACACGTCGCCGAAAAGCAAAGCCTCTGCTCACTTGACCCGACCCGATCCCTCTGGTTTCCGCACATCTGCCACACATCTGTCATGTTTTAATGATGAGCCCTCCTCCCACCCTCTTCTACCTCATTTATAGTCCAGTCGGATTTAAGCTGAGGTGTCGTGAGCATTTATAACAATCCCACAAGTGTGCAGCTAGATGGGATTAATCGTCTGGATGAGTCTAACCTTTCCCTAAAGTGGGAGGTCCGGCTCTGTTGAGGAAGTCTGAATGTGAGCAAAAACAATTAATAATCCGACCAACATGTGAAACGAGGATGCTGAAGTCAGCAACTGAGCCTACAAGCATCTCCCGGCAAGCTCACAGGAAGGGTACTAAAAGAGGACAAACTGGCTTACACCCACTGATTAGTGGACCCGAGGCAGCATGAAACACTACATCTGCTCTCGTCTGCCAAAAATGAAAGGATGACTAATGCAACAATTCATAGCATTACTGAGGCACACAGCAGTTTTCAGCCTGTCCTGCTATGATCTGACAGTTGTGGTTCTTTGAGTGCCTCTGCAGGTGGGATTAAGATTAGAAATCTCTGCAGTTGATAACATCCATGAATCTGCTGACTGTGTAACCATTAGACTCCAGACTCTGCAGCTGGGATCCTTATGGTACCTTTTTAGTAAGAAAAAAAAAATTTATCTTTGAATGTAAAGCATGAGTCTGTAAGGATTACTGTCTCCAGTAGCCGTTGGGCAAGAGGCAGGGCACACTCTGGACAGTCCATCACAGAGCAAGACAGAGACGCATAACTATGCACACATTCATACCAAAGGTATGCATGTAAACATCATATCAAAGATGTTTACATGCATGATTTTATACTGTGGGAGGCGACTGGAGTTCCCAGTGAGAACCCACTCTTCAAAGGGGACAACATGCAAATGCCTTCTTGCTCCAAAGCAACAGCGCTAACCACTGCGACACCAAGCAGTGATCAAAAGAGTAACTTGTATCTTGACAACTAAACATCTGTATTTGTGTCATCAGGCCATAAACAAGCAAGTATTAAATAAATTAACTCCCACATTTTAAAAGTGGCAATATTGCTAGCTCACCTGCTGCTTAATTATTACTTAATTCCAATCTCGCCCAACTATTTTAAAGTAATGGTCTGAAACACAGGTGGGATGTAAAAGCTAAGTACAAAATGATTAATTTTCCTAAATTTGTGTCTTTTATGTTATTTTATCTTTTAAGAGATGCACATGTCATTTCCTCCAGAAATATGTAGTAATCTTAGTGTACGTTAACTTCTAAATTTGAAGAAAGCAGTAACTAAGAAAAAAAAAAAATTAAGTGTGATCAATTTTTCAGTTTTGCTGGCCTTGCCAAGTAAAAATAATTTTGGTCTGGCTTAACGTAGGACGGTAACAAAATTTATCCATGAGGAATTCAACTTTTTTTTTCCATGGCAACATGCTGTTTTAACCAGAGGCGGTTGTCAACGGGGCCTTCCCTACTTCAGCTGACCATTCCAACCATTAAAGTTAGAAAATGAAATGTAGTGGGTTCAAACACCACAGCACATTGGTAGCTTTATATTCAACAGTACGCAGGGGATGCTAACACTCCACTCATGAACTCATGCATAAAACCAATGCAATCTCTCTCTCCATCCAATGCTACCCTAGGCAAATGACCACATCAAGAGTCACCAATAGCTTTAACAATTAGAATAAAACTTCTCATATAGACAATTTCATGACAGAAAAAGGAGACGAATAAATAAGTCATTTCTATTTTGTTTCCCACAAGATTTTGTCAATAAATATGTCAAATTTGATATAAGTTGTCTGTTTTCTCTTATAAAAGAAGAAAAAAATGACAAAGATAAACTATCATTCTAAACTTCTTTAAAGCTGTTTTATTTTTATTATCGTTCTTCAAACACATCACCCACGCAAGCTGACTACTTCATACACATTATATGAACCTTAAAGATGAAGAGACTTGAATGCTGTGTTAGTGAATATGTAATGTATAAACACATTAAGGACGCCATAAAGTTTTATTAAGTCACTAAGTTAACTGCTTTTCTTACCTTAAAAGCAAAAATGTGACATTTTAAATGCAGTTTGCAGAGATAAACAATGTCGAGAGCCTTATTTAGCTATTCTCATCATAATGCAGCTTGTACGCACCAGCAGGTCTGTCCACCTGTATGCCCAAATAGAAACAGAAACAGGGGTAACAGACATGAACACCGACCTGCTACATGCTGGTTTTTCCTTCCACCTCCATGGGAACATCGGCTCGGTCCTCCTCAGCGGAAGCCTCGGTGCTGGCAGTCGCGGTTCGTATCCGGTGTTTATTTCCGCTACACGAGACTCGGTGTGCGGCGCAGGGTACCAGAATAACACCGGTCCCTACTGAAAGTATTAAAGTGTCAGAGACCACGAAGAGCTTCCATGGGGCTCTGCTTCCTGGTCCCCGGTGTGTGCAGCAGAGAGGAGATGTTTCCTCTTCCTTCCTGGTGTCGAATGAAGCACTTTCCCCGCCCAGAACTTCTACAGCCTCATAATTACATATTACACAGGCGAAATGTTGTTCACGGACGAACAGCATTTAGCTACATCGCACGCTTTTCTTTGCACACTTCGGGAAATTAGGTCTTGCATGTTTTGTTTTTAATTTAGTTCGAGTATATACCACTACCACCAGAGGCGGTTCTTATGTGAATAGGGCCATGGGCTATTGCCTTCCTATGCAGCCACCCAATAAATCTGTTTGTGGAAACAATCTTTTCATGTGCAATTTACTTTAAATTTGTATAGACAGAAAATTAGTTCAGCTGTTTTAGGGAATCTATCTTTGAAACATGCATTTAACAACAACAAAAAAAAAAAACACAAACAGCAATGTCTGGAGACTAGTCATATTGAGTAAATTAGAATATTATTGAAAAGGCTAATTTATTTAAACAAAATTTTCCAAGTGAATTACATATGCAGGGACTGATATTTTCAAGCCTTTACTTATGTTCATTATGATTTTCAGTTTAGAGACATGTTTAATAAAAAGTATATTTAACATCTGCTTAAAGTTTATTTTCAAAAGGTACTTCACTCTGAATTTGTTTGATAAAACATTTTTGAATTTACTCCGGACTTCCGGTCATACTGAACTTAGCCAGTTGGTGGCATTCAATGGTTTGACACAAAAAAGCCCAATGAAGCTGCAGCACCCACAAACCGCTTTCCACTGTAGAGATTATTATGTGCAGACTTGTACTAGCCAGGTTCTATCTTGCATCAATAAGGTTAAACATGTGGCTTCAATACTGTAGCGTTATCTGCAAAGTAGGGGTAAAACTGATTGCTTAGTCATTCAAAAGCATTTTGCTCCCATTTATTGCCTGATGCAGCCAAAACGTGTTACTCAAATAAAAAAAATAAAAAATACTTAGTTTAGACTATAACCATTTTCTTCTTTCACAATTGTAAATAAATTAAGGCAATGGGCTAAAGTCAGCCAAAAATATACATTTGTGACAAAGTTAAGCCAAGAAGCTTTTGCTTAACAAAAAGAATGTTTAAAAAAAAAAAAAACAGTGTAGCATCATCTGTTCTTTTAGTAATAAATGCACTTTTACTCATGTTTGTAACTCCCCTTCGTGATTGTGAACAATATTCAGATAAGCCTCAATCCACATTCTAGTAAGGATAACACATTTAACTGGTTTAATGGGAATATGATGTAATGCAATCCTGCTGTAGGTGCCTTATTGTACTCTATTGTGTTTCGTCCTTTTGTGTTTAGTCAAAAGGACTAAACACAAGGAGCAATATGTACTTTAGTCAAGAGGACACAGGCTTCTGGTCAATAATTAAAGACTCAGCTGTGTGTTGGTTCTGTGAAATGGGGAAAAAAAGAGACATCAGGTTCAGTTTCATTGAATCATTTATTCCTTCCCATTTCAAGAACAATATGAAGTCCACCTAGCATTCAAGAATACCACAGAGTCCAAACTACAAGTCCTTCAACCAGCTAGATTTCACTTTGAACACTTAACATCTGCAGCAACAAATGAAGGGTTAAGTATACAAGATGGAGAGAAAAAAAAAAGAATCCTTTTAATGTATAAAGCACAGATAGTTTAATATAAATACAGGCATTGAAGGAGCAGAATGAAACTGTGCCGTTCCTTTAACATTCAGGATAAAAACATTGTAAACAATAAGCCTGGCTCAACTGTATTGTGCATCAAAAACTGATAAAAAAAAAAAAAATAGAAAAATCTAAATTATACACAGTGACATGAGCCTTGAAATATAAATGTATACAATAAACCAAATACCTGAGCCAAACCTTTAATTTACATGATTTATGTTTATTAAAATTAAAATAAAACCTTCAAGTTTAGGTCACAACAGTTTGAGTTAAAGATTCAGAGATATTCACAGGACTTGTGCAAAAATTAAAATTCTTAAATAGTAATGCATGTACCAACACTAAAAACAAAAGTAAAATATTTACACTAGTGGTACATCTCTGGGTAAAATGGAGGAATAATATGCCAGTTTTAAAAACAGAGAACCCTGAAGAACCCTGGCAACGCATGGTATGGGGACGCCAGTGGAGCAACAAAGCTGTGGATACCATGCCTCCTCTGAGGGAGTCTGCTGCAGCAGTCTGTTGCTCTTTTAGCACAGATGTGTACGCAGCTTCTTTAAGTGCAGTTGGGACGAGGATAAGTTCACTGCTGAGTTGCTGTTTGATTGGCCATAGCAAAATTCTGCTGGAGCACAACTAGAGAGGTACGGAGCTGTGGAGGAAAGCATACGACTAAGTTTGTGTAGAAAGTGCTTCTTGTTTTTAAGTCAAGTGGATATACATAGAGACAGGAAAGCCAGTTGTTTGAGATGGGAAGAACAAAACTATACGTACAGCCTGAACTACATTGGTTCAGACCAGGGGTCAGCAATTTTCTCAATTCAAAAATTTTGCCTTTGCTGCTACAAAATAAAATTTGGCACAATTTTTTTTTTTTTTTTTTTTTTTTAAGTATACGCACTAAATTAAATCTTATTTTGAGAGTCAGGGACGTTGATCTAAAAATTATTTTTAGATTTTATAACAATATGAGTCTGCCGACTTTTACAAAGGGAAATATATTATTTTGAAATACAAAAGCACAAAATTCTTCAAAGTTATGGCTCATTTAAAATACTTTTAAAAAAACTTGTACCACTGGTTTCCTTCTGTTGTTGATATTCAATGTTGATATTGCAAAACTGCCAAAACCACAACGTCATATTCCCTTTAAATTAAAAACCATTTCTTACTTGGTTTTGTAAGAGTCACAATGGAGAGCCCAAAAAGGCTCTGGAGCATATCTAGTAGAATGGCCTAGTCCAACACCAAACCTAAATATAATTCAGAATCTGTTGCAAGATTGGAAAATAGACGTTTACAGAGATTCCCAATTTAAGCTGACTGATCTTAAGATTGAAGAAAAAGCAAAAGAAAAACCTTGGCTACTTTAGATTTGTTACCAACTACCATGATTTTGCACATTTTCTATTTAAAAACAAAACCTTTACATCATTTCACTTTCAATTACAGAAGACACTTCTGTGTCAGTCTACCACCTAACATCCCAATACAATTTGTGATTAGTTTATGTTACACATTAGCAGTCCATATCTTACTTGTTCTAGAAGAAGAATGGAGTCCTGCAGGACAGTTTTTAGCAGCCGCATGTCCTCATTGGTCCTGAACCCTGGCAATGGCTTGGGACCATACTGTGGTCCAAAGCTGTCAGAAAGAGAACATTATTTTCCTGCATGAAATAATAATATTTTCCTGCATTACTGAATGCAAACTCAACAGCATGTAAATTTAGACGAGAGCTGATGCAACACCTCTTGTACAACAATATTCACCGAGACATATATAGATATAGACTTTTTAGTGCAGGAAACTATGGTGAGCCGCTTAAGCAGGAAAAGATGTTTTCCTGCATAAGCATCACCTTCACAAACAACACTTTTCAGTTTTAGTCAACTACTGATTGTCCCACTATCCACAGAAATATGTCGATTAAAAGATTGATTATCCAACCGTGTTTCCATTTGCTCCCTTAGCCGATGCTTTGTCGTGAGGTACATGCGGTGAGCCACGTCCTCCATGGCCCACAGCTTGAAAAACAAGCCCAGGTTGAGCACCATCAGGATCAGCAGACTGAAACCAGGAGAAAACACACTTTATGTCACAAGAACAAAAGACAGCGGTATCAGATGATCGACGCAGACACAAAAGGTTGCGACATTCGCAGATTTGACAAGAAATGACTTTGCGTGCTTGAGCTGGTAAGGCACATATCCTCACAAACAAAATAGAAAAATCGGAATATTTGGATGCCTCTTTGGTTTATCAACTTACATTACACTCATGCTAATAACCATCACAGTAGTGCTCCATCCCTGCAGGCCTGTGGTATCCATGGGGCCTAAAACAGCACAAGATTTAAATAGGCTTAATTTTTTAAAAATTCAGACATAAGCAGAATTTTGAATTAATAAAATTTTGCACTGGTTTAATGTAACAGGATATGCTCTACTAGGAACAGGAAACGTTTTGTAACAGAACTGAGAGATAAATGTTGCCCCATTCTTCAGCTACAATGACGCAATGTCTTTTACATTTTTTTTTTTTCAAATTGGCTTCCCATTTCAGCAACTGTATGCAAATAGCATCAATTTGCCACCAAATTTGTCATGCAAAACACTACATGGTTATAACAGCCTATATGGTAAAAGAAGTACAGTTGGGTAACTTTATTTTGTGTCTTTAAGAAATATCTCAGTACCCATGTTTCCATCTCTGTGCTCAGGATCCTGCCCCGACTGCTTGCTGGGCTTTCCATGATCCAGTAGGGTCCGGCTGAATGTTCGCCTCCTCCTGCGGAGCCCAGCTTTTCCAGACTCTCCAACTGCTTGGTTCATCTCTGCCTCCTCTTCCAGAAGTTCAGCTTCTGTATTACCATGAAGAACATATACAAAAGGAAAGTTGGGCTAAGAAGTTATTTATTTAAAAAGAACAGCCACCTTGCTATCCACTGCATTGGGAGCTAGTTTCTTGTTCAAGTTTTTTTGCAGACAGCAGATGAAATTCCTGTTAAACTATGTTTGATGACTCCTATCCATAGATTCGTGAAGCTTTATCTGCAACTATTTTGAAACAAAAAGTTGATATAGTATTGTTTTTTTTTCCCCATACTGTATAAAATGGTATGAAAGTTTTCCTGAGCAGAGAACAATTTACCTTCAGTATTAATGCAATATTAGTTTTTTATGTTCATAATCATTAGCTTAATAACATCAAACATTATACACTTTTTCACATTACAACCACAAACTTTATATAAGAATTCTATGACAGAGCAACACAAAGAGGCACATTACTGAACTGTAATAAAAATCGTGTCATGCATTAGTCATCAACATTAACTCGGATATGGAGGGGAAAAATGCGGAGCAACAAACTGCCTAGAAGTTAATCAATAAGTAAATAGCTGTAAAAAAATAGGGGACACAGCAAACATGTACAAGAACTAATGAAAGGAATAAAACCTATTACAGGCAGCAACCGTCTTCAGACTGAGGCAGGACATCAGCAGTAAATATAGAGCAAGGGTTGCAAAGCAAAAGGTTTAGATCAAATTGTATTTAAGTATCAAAATGGTTAAATCAAAGTCCAGACCCAAATCTAAATGAAAATAAAAATAATGAAGACCATCAGTGAACGTAAATTTTCAATCTGAATCAGCTTGTGCAACTGAACACAAAAATTTTCAGAAAAAAAAAAAAAAACAACTTCCTCTGTTGACAATTATATACAGTTTGGATTGTTTTAAGCAACAAAATTACCAAAAAAAGTCTGCGTGTGAAAACCACGCATCTCCACTCAGTCACACCGTTTTGTGTTCATCTATTGCACAAAAACATTTAAAGCAGAGACTGCACAGCGCACCGTGTTGTTCCTATTGCCAGATCGTTTTTAATTCTCCATAGCAATATGACTAATTCACACACACAATAAATGATAATGAAGGTTTGCCGCTCCAGCTTTGTGTGACGTGCATTCAGAGCAGCTGATAAGAGTGACTGCAATATCATATTCTTTGCCCTTCCTGCAGACACAGCAGTAATACGATTCAACAGTCCTATATGTGTGCTGGAAGAAACTGTTCATATCAGATAAAACATACAATAAATCACAGAGCAAGAACAAAAAGTAAAAAGGACAAGCCCTCTCTGCCCCAAAAAAAAAAAAAAAAAAAAATCTCACCCAGTTGTCTAAAATAATCTTCAATGCCACTCCAGGAGTTTTTTGTAATGAAGGTTTTGATTAGACCAAATGTTGGTTTGCTGTACCTCACATCAGAGTACACCCTAACAAAACAAAAAACAGAGACGTTTAGTTCAAATCCATTAACATTTAAATAAATAGTCTGCACATCAATGAATTCATCACCTTAGTCGACACTTCCGTTTGGAGACTCGAATGATATAGTAGCGGTTCTGTGTGTAGAAGTGATCATGGTAGGGGACGTCATGAGTGTGCACCACAGCATCCACCTGGTAATACTGACCCTCCCTGGATTCTTTAGACAGAGTCTGGGGAGGTAAATGAACCTCAAATAAGCCAAACAAAAAAAAAAACATGTTTACACATCTAGTCAACCGGACAGAACCACACCTGGTTCTCTGTGGCGGTGGAGAACTTCCCAATCAGGGGGTTATTGATGGTTATAGTGTAGTTCATGACCCGCTTGTCATTTCCTGAGTCGTCCTTTTGCCAAGCAGTAGAGCTCGAATCTGAAGACACAAAATGGGAAACCTTTATTAAAAAGCTTCCATGAACATGAATACGTTTTAATACGGGTGAAATTGATGTAAAGTCCTACTCGTTATCCTGCGGATTTCCATAAACCTTTGAGTGAAGGTGGAGTCTGTGAAGAGCAGCTCAAACATTTTGCTTGCACTCATGTGGAAAACCTTGTTGAGGTATAGTCGCCCTGGTTCCTCGGACTTGTCAATTCGATCCTCCACTGGTGGAGGCAAACACGAGAGCAATGTAATGAACCAAAAAAAAAAAAAAAAACAACAGAGAGAAAAATCTGCAGCCCCATTCTCCTCTTACCTTCTTCATTGGTTTCCGAGCCGCTTTGCTCCAACAAGTTCTCGTTGGCGTTGAGGTCGAGGGACTGAGTGGAACGCTTGGAGAGCCTTTCTGCAGGGTGTCGCTCCAACGGAAGAGTCGGACTTCGGTGTAGGGACGGGGTGTTACGAGACTCATCCTGCAGGAAATGAATAGTATTCTAAGAAGATAATTTGAGCAAAGAAAATATTTAGTAATGTAGGAAAAGAAGATGATACCGTGTTGGTTGTCCTTGGTGAGCTGATGGGTGAAAGCATCTCCTCTCCTTGAGGTGTGGAGCTCTGCAACGGAACATGCTCCACCACTGGGAGACGGAGGCTGTTGGGCCGCTCCGGTCTCCCGAGACCTTCATCAGTGCCACTGCTGAACTTCTGCTGCAGGCTAAAAAACAAACAAACAAACAAACAAAAAAAAGCAGATTAAAGCTGGCACCAAACTTTTCTGCAGAATCAACCTTCCTTTTTAGAACATGCCGCCATGGTCATGTTTACTATTTTTTTGCCATTCCCTTGTAAATTAATAAAGATAAAAGCTATGCCTTCCCCAAAGAAAGTTCATTTTATAAGGCATAATTCAAGTCAGAGATATAGGTCTTCATCTTCTTTTCCCTCTTTGCAATCAAATGGTTGCTGGTTATTTTGCTCCTTCGCCCTTTACGAGATAAATTCAGAGTAATATACAGATTCGTACCAGTTAAATTTTTTAAGGCAATCGCTGCCATCTTCACCGTTTTTCTTCAGCTTTGCCATGATGAGTCAAACTCTGTCTTAAACATATGGTGCTAAACCCCGAACTACTGAGATGAAACTTGAATGCTTCAGAGTCCTGAAATCAGTGAAAGGTCACCAATATTAAGCTCATCAGTTGGGATTGGTTGATTCTTTTGCCTCTTGTGATGTCATCACCCAAACATGCACAATGCAGGTTAATATTTTTCATGCTTTATTTATTTTTAAGGTTGTTAATTTGAAATCTATACCCCAAGCTGTGTTTTAAAAGTCATCATTTGTTGGTCAACCAAAGAAAGAAGGACTTTAAAAGTATCTTTAAAGTCAGGAAAAAAAAAAAAAACGCATTCAAGGTCCCAGTTACCTGGTCTGCCCAGTTGATTCTGTTAACACCTGTACACTCTCCATCTCCTCATTGTTCAGGCCCAGATCATAGCCATAGTGCTGTTTGATCATCTGCCACAGCTCCGGGAACGTCAAAGTCTAAAATAAAGATAAATAAACATCAATTAGAAGCATGCAGAGGTCTCCTCCTCCTGCATTCTCTTGGTACCAGAAGGTTAACACAAAAACAAGCAATTATGCAGAGGGTGTATAGCCTGGAGAACTCCATAAGGAATAATTTACAGCCTTATCTCCATGGGTGACAACCTACAAACACAATCATCCGTCAGCTAGGCCAGTCAGGTTGCATTACTGTGTTCTCACTGCAAAAGTAGCTCAGATTACCCAATATCTTTTGGGGGAAAAGCCAAAAACAAACTACAAACGTGAAGAACTAGAAATAGACACAGATCTACTCATTCAGCCTAATAAAGGAAAATAATTCCTTTATTTTAGCGTCGGCTAAATTTGAGAACAAGCGTAAAGTTTCAGTAAACCGGTTCCTCAGGGTTCTCCTACCTGTCAGACATATCCCCCTGCCGCTGTGCGCCCCGACCGGGTTCTGAATGGCTCATACGCCGTGTGACCTGAACGCACCACCGCGCATTCAGGAAGTCCGTAAAGACGCGCTGCCCAAACACCAGTTAGATATTTAATAGAAACCCTCCTCTTCTGCGCAGAGAGAGGAACCGAGATCCGAGCAGCAAGTCATTGCCGTTGAGCCGCGGCGAAGTCAGTTTCGTTACACGCAGGTTGTAGATACAAATCTCTTGGCCACACCCAGATGGGGTCAATGAACTCAGGTTTTACACAGGTGTTTATCCGATAGCAGTCCCCACACTGTGAGAGGGGAACCGTTCAGAAAAAAAAAAAAAAGGGCTGCAGCAGCAGAGATCAAATTAAAGGGCTGCAGTTCACCCTCACTGAAAGCTGATCATAATAATATACCAAAGGAGGTCACCTTAATGCAAAATGTCTTCTCTGTGCCGTTTATCCACAGCCGTGATACGCCTAATAAAATTAGGCATACTTATCAGTTACTTCCGCCATTTTTTATTAATCATTTTTAGATCCCAACATTTTGTTCTGACAGTTTAGTATTGATTCGGACTGACTTTCATAGAGCCCTACAATTACACTTTACAGTGCCTTGGAAAAAAAAAAAAAAAAAAAAAAAAACGCTTCACTGTGTATATTGGGATCTCAACAGTAGGTTGAGACTTGTGATTTAAAAAAAAAAAAAAAAAAAGAAAAACAGACGTTGGGTTTCTTAAAAAAAAGTTTGGTTTTTCAATGTATTTTTTTTTTTAAATAATAAAATAAAATCTGTCTTATTTACTGTGGTATCCCCAAATGGAAAACAGATCTGATTCTAGGGCTCAGAGTTCCACGTTTCTATATGCTCCCATCTGCCAGAATCCACCTCTTAAAAGTGCTTTAGCCAACATGCAGTTGCAGTTTTTGTACAAATTGTGGTTTTTGAAGTGCAGAAGTAAACATGTCTATTTTGGGGGGATGAGATGGGTCTGCTTTCCAATGTTACTTTAAATCAATAACTGAGCCAAAGGTGAAAGACTAGATCTTGTGGGTTAATTTTGAACTTTATCCATGACTTTTAGGAGTAAACTTCAAACCTTACCTCAACCTGTAGAACGGTAAACAAAAACTCAGTCTGTTGAACGAGTGCGAAAACATTGCAGTTCGTCACAGATAACATCAGATATGTTATCTGTCTGTGGGCTTTTTCTATCTGCCTACAGATATTTGCTTTCTAACTGGACACACTGGTCCTCAGGAAGGAGATTGGACGGTAGAAAATTGCAAGCGAGTAGCAGTCATTCCTCCTATTAGAGCCTGACTGCTCCTCTGAAGAGTCTTACCTTGTCCAGCAGACTGTTCTGCCATATGCGGAAAACACTCAGATAGCTTTTCTCTCTTGCCGAGAAAGAAGCAAAGAAATACTGTGGATGAATGACGAACAATATGTTTAGGATTATGTACTTTTCTTTTATACAAAGAAAGTCTGAATCAGGTATTTTTTTGCTCAAATACCTTCTCGGTATGTGTGCAGATCTGGATGGCGTTGGGGATCAGTCGAGCAGTTTTCTCTCTGGACATTGTGGTTATATCTTTGAGAGGCAGTGTAATCTGTAAATACATTTTAAATAAAGAAATGTTATGAAAACCAGCGAGTGCTTTGATAAGTGAAGAGTAACTTGACCCATTTTAGGATCATGATGTTTTCTGCAAGTGTAACTGATGCATACAATCATTTCTTCATGGAATCACCACTTTCTCAGTCTAACCAAAAACCCATTTCATTTACCAAGAGGAAACATTGGCTTTATACAAACATACCTTAAAATATGTAAACCAAAAAACAATATTCCTCATTTTCATGGTGCGTTTTATAAAACCAGAATGTTCTAAAATTTGTCTTGTTCTGCTATTATTTGCTATGCATTCCCCCCCGAAATGAAATTATTCCTGAATCTTAAGTGTTAGGGTAATGTGGATTGTAACAAACAGTTGATCAGATTAACACAAGCAAATATAGATACAGGTGACCTTTGACCCTTTGGTACAACAGACAGAAGGAATTCAAAAACAGCCTACATGACACAATAATACCCATTTGATTATTTTCAAGGAACTGAAACAGAGACATGCCCTAATCTTTATAATTTGAAGATCGAAGCTGATTTACATTCCAATTAATGTAAATGTAACCAACTCAACCACAGCACCTTTGATTCAGATTTAGAAGCATGCAGCAAGCACCAGGCCCAGTCAAAATTTCTTCTGAATTTTCCTATATTTTAAGACTTTTCAACTGATGAGTAAAATTGCTTTTCCAATGTCCGATTTGACCCTACAAGTCAAACAACTGCAATTCCAAAACAACTTCCTCATCGCTGAGCAATTCCATGATTTGTCCACAACAGTAACCCTTAACATGGACCGACTCCAACTTTCCCTTAGCACGGGAAGATGCCCAATTCAACATTTATTTAGTCCTCCGCATTTGTCAGTATACAAATGTTTCATTTATTAAAATATTGACATTTCTTTTTGCCCAGATATGGTACTAAAGATCAGAATATTTGGCTGTTAACTCAGTTTTCTCATGTGTGATTTAGTGTTAATTTGCTACAAATTAAAACGATTGGTTAAATAACATGCACAAGTTATGTTTCCATATTTTTAAGAGCTGATGTCCAGATCTTAAGAAAGTAAGTCATGCTTGGAAACCAGATGTATTCAGTCTTCTGAAACCATTGCTCTAATAACCTATGTTGATAAGCAAATGTGGCCCTATGAATCTGTACAGATAATCCGTGGGGCGGGTATTCTCTGCTTTGGTTTAACTTTATCAGATAAATTCTAATAAATAAACTAAAGTAGAACTCTTTGTCTGTACTTACTGTTTTACACTTATCATAACTTAATTATTAATCCAACTTTAAAGAAACTAAACTGCTCTTTTTAAATTAATTATGTTAGAGCACACGATGTTTTACATTGTAACAGCAGTCTTTCACAGGTTTAAAAAAAAAAAAAAGAATTTATTTAAAATTTTTTATGGATAGGAATCTATAAAAACAACAACATTGG
This sequence comes from Girardinus metallicus, assembly GCA_903067095.1. Classification (NCBI taxonomy): domain Eukaryota; kingdom Metazoa; phylum Chordata; class Actinopteri; order Cyprinodontiformes; family Poeciliidae; genus Girardinus; species Girardinus metallicus. Next base: position 16,705 of record CAEGAE010075414.1, read on the forward strand.
GGATCATTGTTGAAAGTTGAGACTCATTTCCGGTTCCTCGTCCTTTCCTCCTCAGTCTCATTACCTTTGTGCCACGAAACACATAGCTGTAGAAACAGATCCAGTTCTCTGAGAGGTAGAGGCGTCCCTGGAGGAGGATGTCCCGGTGGAGGGCACAGGGACAGTCTGAGGATAAAAAAAAACAAACAAACAAAAAAAAAACATAAAGCAGACACCCGGTACGTACAATTAAGAACTAAAAGTTTTATTTGACAACCTTTAGTTTAATCTCAGGAACTTATTTTAAGACATTGTGGAATAAGCAGCTCAAATATTTGCAAATATATCCAAAACTTCCAGAACTAAAGCTCTTTCCCCACCAAAGTTAGTCTCCAAATAACTAATGATTTAAAAAATAATAATAATAATATATTTTCCCCCATCCTGAACTTACCTAAAATGAGTAATTCTGAGTCAGGCACCTCCTTGAACAGCCTCTTAAACTCCTCCACCCTCTGTTTGTAGCTTGGCAGAGGAGACTGAGGCACAGCGAGACATGGACCCAGAGCATCGGAGCTCTGTTGTGGGAAGTAGGAAGATTACAGGTTCAAATAAATTTAAAACTCAAAGTTTCAGAACATTTCTTCTGCATCCGTGTCTGAAACGGGTGATGCAGTTGAAAATAATGCAATACTGCATCTGAACCGCTAGAGGCCAGTGAAAGACCTTCATTTTATGTGTAAAATTGTTAGTTTATTCTAAACAACCTTTGTCCTCACGGCTAAAGTCCATGTGAGGAAAATGTGTAATAATTCTGAAGACTTTCAAGTCTGTGCTCCAGGTTCTTGTTTGTTTTAAATTTTCCTTACATCTTCATCCGAGCTCAACTGGACGTCCAGCAGGGATCCCGTTTCATCCGTGACATCATCACTGCCCACTCCTGACCGGTTGGAAAGCTGGTCCATCGGCTCTGCTTGGCTGATTAGAACAGAAATATCCAGGTTTTCACTTAAAGACAATATAATAATAGAGTGGAAAGCTGTAAAAGTTGTCAAGAATAAACCAGTCAATCATCAAGACATGTCAATGTTTCACATAAACCGGTGTAAAAGATTTTTACTCTGAATGGTTCCTCTATACAACATCACAATACTTATGAAATAAGTTTCCCCCTTTACTCTGGATGTTTCACCACTCGGTTGCCTTTATAAACAAAAACCCAAGACCAAAATAACTTGGCTTTTCAGACAAGAATTTTAAATAATTTTAATAATACTGAACTGACAAACTTTGTATACGATAAAGGCAGCTTTGGTTTCAGCTAGAGAACTGATTAAATCGGTGGCACACTTGAACATTGCAAAATAGCTCAAGGTTTGTCAGGTTGCTCAGGAGTGAGCAGCTCTTTTCAGCCACAAATTGAGATCCGGCTTAAGGATGTGGTGATTTTTACTCATTTAATTTATTTATTTAGCTTAAATATATATATATATGCATGTTCCCCTCTACTTCTACAACTACTCATCATAAAGAGCTTCTAACTCTCCATTAACTGTACATGCATTAAACCAATATAAAACTTATTAGGGTTCTAATAAATATATACTTTACATGATTCTTCTGTTCCCCCCTCTCCTTTTAATGCCACCCTGAGCAATTGCCCAACTAAAACCTCCCAGGGTTTAGGCCTTTATATTAATTTTATGTATGTAGATGACAGCTAATGAAACCCCAAAATTCAGTTTTTGAAAAAATTATAATATAAAATAATCCACTCAACTCTGCAATCTGAAGTGCCTGACCTTACGTTTTAATGAGAAACATTAAAATTCGACTGATCAAAATACGTTTGTCTTCAAAAGTGGTCAGGAAATCTAAATTTCAAAGATAAAGAGCAAAATCGTAATGCGACAGAGCTATTCGAAGAAGCTACAGAAGTCGGTATCATTTAAACAAACTGGTTTGTCTGGAGATCTCTACTTAGGATGGGTTTAATGCCGCTTCAGAATAAACAATTTGATCACCTTTCCACACCACAGCAAAGTTAAAACCACCAGATCCGAGTCAAAATAGAAAGCAGCCGTGTTCGCCGATAAGAGCAATAATCAGCCGATCTGTAGGTATGTCAATCAGATAAAGTCCGCCCGCTGTTCCCCTTCACCTCCAAGTGTCCACGTGTGGGTAATCCAAGCCAGACCGCCAGCCATCGGTCACTTACCTAACACGCAGAGGACCCAGGGTTCCGGTTCTGTATGGCCGAGGTTTAAAAAGTAGATTTGTTTGGTTCTGAAACCCCTGAGGTCGAGTCAAAGGTGCTCCTCCTTCTGCTTGCTGCTTCAGCAGGTGCGTCTCATTCAGCCCGGAGGGAAAAACGCCTTGTGGGAGTTGACGCCTCACTGATGACGCTTTAAATCAGCTAGTTAGGATCCAAACATTTTATTAACTAGTCCTCTAGGAAAGCAGGGTGATTGCTATAGCCAGGTGTTTGTGGTTTCGGGAATTATGCCCAATTTTAAGAGCAAATCAGAGTTGATTTAAGTGATTTCTTAAAATAATTTTTTGAATTATAGACATCTGTGTTTGTATTTAAAAATCTAAACACTGGCAGTACACACCTTAAGTTAATCCAATTTAATTATGAACAGAAACAGCTCTGTGTTTAAGAAAAAATGTCTTTGCTTTGCTGGTGCCATAGAGTTGACGTCCCAGTGTTACAGTCATGCAGGAATACCAGTTTAACTGCATAAATACACACAATGAGTCTGAACAAAACACTCAACACCTTGTTTTTTTTTTTCCCCACAATGATTTAATTCTTTGAGAGTATTATGATGAAACAGTTGGACTTTCACGCAGCAAAGTACACAGCACTACACAGCCTGAAATACAACCATAAAAACGTCAACAAAAAAAAAAAAAAACAGCAGGAAAAACAACAGAAGAAATGCTGGCAATAAATAGATTGATCTTCTTAAATTTATATTCAATACTCTTCTGTACAGATGGTCTGAATTACAACACATTAACTGAAAAATCTTCAGGAAAAGCAACACAGCTACACAGAAATCATGTAAACAAAAAAAAAAAAGTAACGCACACATATTTAACACAATCACATACACCCACGCACACACCCACTCACACACAGTCAATGACCATGCAGAGGATCCAGAGTACGCCTGTATGAGGCGGCAAATAGTGAATACAGTACATCTTTCTCTTTTTCCCCTCCACATTAAGTTTCACACACACTCACACGTTCACCCACAGAGGATCACAGGGGAAGCACACGATGTCTGGGAATACACGGAGGTGGAATGTGCTCAGCGGTGGAGGAGTAGAGATGGAAAGACTGGAAGGGCAGCGTGAGCCTATTCCTCCAACGTGCGGAAGGCGTTCTGCATGTCCTCCAGAAGCTGCGCATACTCAGTCTTAATCTTGGCCTCGCCGTCCTTAACCGGGTCCTGAAAACACACATACAGAAATCCAATCAAACAGTGAGAATTAGGGCTTTAATAAATCTCACATCTAGTATCTACAAACTCTCAGCGTTTTACATTCACTTTAAAATGAAAAACTTCAAACGTAAGGCTGGATGATAAATTGATTTAATCAAATTTTTGGTTTTTGATGATTTAATTTTTGGAAATCTAGATTTTTTTTTTTCCACCAATGCTTTCCTTGGGTTTCCATAGTTCAGAGTGATGTCACCACACTTAATGCCAACCATCTTGTTTGACAAGCATGTTTTACAGAGGAAGCACTTTCCCTGTATTTATCTGGGCTTTGAATTCAGGCCAACTCTTCAATGCAGTATTAGACCCAAATTAGATTTTTTTTCTAATTACAAAAATAAAGTCAAAATATTAAAATATTACAAGAATACAGTTGTAATATTAGAAGGATGAAGCAGTAATTTTATGAGACACGAAAAATAAAAAATAAAATGAGGAATGTCGAGAATCTACATTAGTTACTCTTTGGTATTAGTTTTATAGATAATGCTTAATCTCTTCACACATGAGCATTAAATTATTATCAGTAGGAGGAGGACTTTTAAATGATCAAGCAAAAAACTGTGTTGAAGAAAGAACAACATGAACTGACGTGGTCACGTCAAATCCTGATAACTATCAAACTATTTTTCTCATTAAAAACAAATTCCTTCTCGTAATTTTAAGTTGTTTTTTTTTCTAGTAAAATTATGTATTTATTTTGCTAATACTTTGACCATATTCTCCTTAAAACAAACATTGTCGTAGCCCAGCCATAAGACTCTGTAATTCATCTCACAGACGAATTACAGAGTACTATGGCTCTGTAATACTCTGATGACTGAAATAAAAGCCATTTTTTGAAAAATATTTTTTGTCATTTGGAATTTCTTTTTTAGGAAAACAAAACAAAACCAAACCAAATCTATTAAATTCAGAAATTGAATCTGGTATGAAAAAAAAAAATCGGAGATTTTATGTTTAAGCCTCATCGTCCAGCCCTATTCGAACATTCACTTCAAATTTATGCAAGACCCATAAACCTTCACAGCGCCCCGAATTCACCTTGAACTTCATGGAGCTAACCCTGTAGAGGATTTCTCCCATGTGCTCCCTGATCATGGCCCAGGTGATCTTGTTGTCGCTCTGGGCTGTGGTCTCCACTGCATGCCTGGCCATGTCATAAAAAGCTATCGTGTTGGACAGAATGCCCACCGTCTTGTAGAAGGGGCAGAACCTGAGGAAGTAAATTATTCAGTAACTATAATGGCTCTTTCAGAGTGTGACAGAGGCAGTACTAATGGACAATGCCCCCAGGGTAGCGTTTTACCTGTCATATGGGGTGTAACCGTTCTGCTGAAGAAAATCATCTTTAAGCAGTTTGGCCACTTCCAGAGTGATTTTGTCGGTTTCTGCCAATGAAGCCTATCAGAAGGAAAGTCATCTTTAATTCATAGTGAACGGCACATGATTTAGGTTCTTCGACAGCAAAAGCAGAATATATTTTGTGACTTACCTTTCCGACAAGCTGCACAATCTCGGCCAGGTCTTCCTCCTCCTGCAGGATCTCCTTTGCTTTAGTACGCAGCGGAACGAACTCTGGGAAGTGCTTGTCGTAATATTCGTCTAGAGCGCGAGTGTATTTACTGTAGCTGATCAGCCAGTTGACAGAGGGAAAGTGCTTCCTCTGAGCCAGCTTCTTATCCAGACCCCAGAACACCTGAGGAGGGGATGACCCACGTACTTGGTAAGCATCTACCGCTGACAGAACGGGTGTGTTTGAGAAGAGGACAGATGAACGAGAGCGTAACTGCTTACCTGCACAATACCAAGCGTGGCTGAAGTAACGGGATCAGAGAAGTCACCACCAGGAGGTGATACACTGAGAAAAGAGCAATCAGTTTATTAAACTACCATCTTCCACAACAAACAGGGATGATGTCCATACTTTCCCCATAAACTCATCTACTTCTCAAGGTCTCCAGAATTTTATGTTAATTTCAAAGTTTAAAAAGAAGCCTTCTAAGATGCAGGTATGTAAAAAGCAGAGTTTGAATCTAATATCAGCACAAAAAAAACAGAGGGACAGAAGACGGATAGAAATAAAGAACGCAGGGAAGAAAGTGAACTAGGACACAAGGAAGGAATGACAGAAGAGGGAGAAAACAATGGAAAGTAGTAAGAATGCAAGACCCTAGGACAGAAAGAAGGGAAGTAGCAAATATACAAGTTAAGATGTGGGACACAATTAAGGAAGAAAGGAAGGGCAAAAGAAAAAGAAATAATGACAAGTGTTGAACTACAAAGATTGGAAGGATACGAGGAAACAAAGGATGCAGGCTATAAGGAAAGTAGAAAGGACACAAGGAAGAAGAAAGCAAGGGAGTAAATGATGGAGAGAATGGCAGAAGGAAGGAAAGAAGTAGGGAAACAATGAGGTGGGAGACAAAAATAAGAAAAAATGGACATCAGATCAGACACAGAGAAGGGTACATGAAAAAAGGAAAAGAGGACAAAAGAATGAATAAAAATAGAAAAAGCATAACAAAAGGAGCCAGAAATGTGGAAAGAAGGGGGCATAAGGAAGGGAAGAATGATAGAAAAATGGGAGAAAGGAAAGAAAGGAAATACAGGACTAAATAAGGAAATAAGTACAGAAAAATTGGAAGAAGGAAAGACAAGAGGATGGATGGAGTCGCAGTACAGTCAACGAAGGACAAAATGAATGAAGGAAAAACACAAGGAATAAAGAGTAACAAAGGATACAAAAAAGAGAAGTAATAAGGACAAAAGTTGAAGGACAAAAGAAGAAAAAATTTACACAATGGGAAAAGATGCAAAGATGAGCAAAAGGCACAAATGGAGACAGAACACAAAGAAGAAAGGATGACAGAGAGATGCAAGACAAAAAAGGATGGAAATACAAAAGAAAAGGAGGTAAGATTGCAACAAAGGGTGAAAAGGAGAACAAAAAAGGAATAATGACATAAGGAAAGAGGGACGGAGGAAGCACGACATAAGAAAAGTAGGAAGAATAAAAGGAAAGGAGGAAGGACTCAAGGACAGAAATGAAAGGATGAGTGGAAAGGACAAATAGGCAAAAAGGTAAGAATAGAGATAAGCCATTAGGAAGATGATGGATATAAGTAAGGAAGACAAAAAGAGTGATAGAAGAAAGGAAACAAGATACAGGGAAAAGAATGAAAGCAAGGGCATGAGAGAGTGAAGACTGACAGAACAAAAAAAAGAAGGGAAGAAAGGCCAGGAATAAGACAGAACAAAGCAGATTAGAACAGAATGGGGTATAATGTCCAGGATGGGGAATAATGTGTGGAAATACAAATATACATTTTGCTTTTATATCCACAGACCTGAAAAATACTTTCATTTCAATTTCATGCTTTTGCAGACTGTGTAGGAAACTTTGTCTCCCTCTAGTGACGCAAAGTTGTACTCACGCTCCAACAATACTAACGCTGCCCTCCCTCTCAGGGTTGCCCAAACACTTTACTCTTCCTGCTCGCTCGTAGAAGGAGGCGAGTCGGGCGCCCAGGTAGGCCGGATATCCACTGTCTGAGGGTGGAAACAGATGTTACAGCTGCATGCTGAGAGTTGTCCTACTTTTCTTCTATTCAGGCTGGTTCAAATACTGAAATGAAATGGTGCAATGCTCCACTCTTTGCTTAATCTAACAAACTATTCATAAATCAAAAGCAATAAGTGTGAGGAGTAAACTCTGTAAACAGACCAAAAGTGCAGCAGCTGCAGCTGATAAATTTACATGGCAGACTCTTCGGGGAAAGATCCACATTATGCTTCATTTGAGAAGTTAAATATGAGGAAGTGAAAACTAGAATTTCATAATTTCACAGCAACAGTTTTTTAGCTGGTGGTCCTCATATTAAACACTACAACACATTGTGATAGAGGAAATGTTCCTCCCTTTAACAGAAACAAAATGCCAGAATTATGTCTTTTAGCAAAACTAAGCTAATCATTTGCATAGAAGGTGATTTTTAGTCCACCTTAGTCCAGAACGAACTCTGATGCTTTACATTTGTGTTGCTTTTGAATGTTTGTGTGGTATTTTGCCACATTAAGAGAGCTTTTAAGTCTCCAAACTTACCAGCAGGCATTTCTGCCAAACGTCCAGAAATCTCCCTAAGAGCCTCGGCCCAACGTGAGGTGGAGTCGGCCATCATGCTCACGTTGTATCCCATGTCCCTGAAGTACTCGGACAACGTGATTCCTGCAGAAACAGATTCATTATGTGCTCAAGAGTAACAAAAACAAAACAAAAAAAAATAGTCAATGTGCAATTGCTCCCAGCATTTAGGGTGCCTTGCAATAATATTCAAACCTGTTGTTGCCATAACGCAGCCACAAACTTTAGTGTGTTTTAATGACACCAACACAAACTAGTCGACCTCATTAAAACCAACTGGTTTGGTTTCCACTTTAAAATTACTGTCATAATTTTAAAGTGGAACAAAACACTAGTTTTTAACTAGTATTTAAGTTCAATTTCTGCTGAATTTCGTGATCTTTTTATAACCATTTGCCCATTAATGGTCTCAACAACCTTCTTTTTTTGTGTTACTCTATCACATAAAGCAGTAAGACAAGTTCAAAGAGGTACGAATAATCTCGCGATGCACAGTATGAATTAGTGACGCAGTGCCATTGTTGGCTTCACCTGTGTAGATGGAGGCCTCTCTGGCAGCGACAGGCATGTTGGAGGTGTTAGCCACCAGGGCTGTTCTCTTCATGATACTCTCCGTCTTTCCATCCACCTCCATTGTTAGCTGATGATCAGACAAAACTGTCAGTTGCATCGAGCGTTAGGCTAACTTGCTTTCAAAAAGATATCTTAATAAAACCCATAGAATCACCTCGGGGAAGTCTCGCAGTACTTCTGACATCTCATTACCGCGCTCCCCGCAGCCTACGTAGATGATGACGTCGCTGTTGGAGTACTTGGACAGAGACTGAGAGATGACGGTTTTTCCACAGCCAAAGGCTCCGGGGATGGCTGTGGTTCCTCCTTGCACACATCTTCATACAGAAAGAGAAGACTTGGATTAAGAGAACATCTTCAGAACACCTTAAATCCTCTGAGAGAGGATGTGAAGCTTACGGGAAAAGGGCGTCCAGCACCCTCTGTCCGGTCAGTAGTGGGTGATTGGCAGGCAGCTTCTCTGTGACAGGCCTGATCTGTCTGACAGGCCACACCTGCACCATGGTAAATTTCTCCTTCACACCCTCGAACTCCAGCTCCATCACCACATCCTGATGCAAAGCGACAGAAAGTTAACCCAAAGCGAGGCCCAACGGATGCTAAATAAAGAGTTGATTTGCCGAACTTACAGAGATGTCATAGTTTCCAGGTGGAGCCACATAGGTCACAGTGCCTCTGTTCTTGGGAGGAAGCATGATTTTGTGCTTGATAAGAGAGTTCTCATAGACCATGCCATAGATGTCTCCTCCTGTGATATGACTCCCAACCTGATGTTAAGACAAGGGAAGATCAATACAGAACAGATACCTCAGAAAAATGATCTCAAGACGAAAGTCATACTCGCAGGCTCTTGCCGGGAGAAAACTCCCACTTCAGGTCTCGGTTGAGGGCGCCGATGTTGACTCCTCTGGGGATGTAGATGCTCTGTGTGAGGTCATTGATGTCCTTTAAGGGACGCTGGATACCATCAAAGATGGAGCCCATGATACCTGGACCCAACTCGACAGAGAGGGGCTTTCCTGTTCGCAGCACAGGGTCTCCCACTGACACACCAGCTGAATTTACACTCAGAAAAACCCACCAATGGTAAGAATGAACAGTTGTGTCCAAAATAAACTCCTTGACACAATCACCCTGCCTTTATTAAGTGCAACATTTAAATATTGCTTCAAAATAAAATCTCTCATTAGTTCCAATTTATAATTTACCAGATCCAATTTTAATCATTTTTTCTCGCTTTCTTTATCTTAAAAAAAAAATTTCAAAAAGTGTCTTTTATTTCAATAAAAAATAATTACATCTTTACCTAGCCCTAATATTCTGTCGTTGAGTTAACGGGAATTCAAAGTTCAAATAAATAGAAACTGTAAAACACGTTTGTCAAACAAAATGGCAGCCTTGGGGGTGTTAATAACACTATGAACAATAGAAACCCACAGAATACATTGGTGAAAAACATCAAAGTTTTCCAAAAATTAAATTGTCAAACACCAACAATTTGATTAATCGACATAGGTAAAGAGTAAGGATACACGTCTCCTCGTAGACCTGGATGGTGGCCATGTCTCCCTCCAGCCTGATGATCTCCCCTACCAGCTCACTGTGACCGACACGAACCAGCTCATACATGGCTGCTCCTGCCATGGCCGTGGCCGTCACCACTGACAAACGCAATCAAGAGAAAAATATTATCTTTAACTAAAAGAAATAATAAATTATGTCTTTGCATGAATGAAATTTTGTTTAAGCTGCATTAGATAGCATGCAGATTGACAGTCTGACAGACTAAGTAAAAACTGTATTAATCAGACAAGTGCCTCCACTCTGGAGGAGCAGCGGTGATCAAAAGTGTAGGTAGAAAAATTTGTGAATACGATAACTTTTGGATTTGCTTTTAGCAAAAGTGGTCTTTATAAGACAGTGACAGGAAGAAAGTAATAAAAAGTTTGCTCTGTGGAGAACATAACAGATATTTAAGCTTTTTGGACTGCACTTGATAGAGTGACTCAAATGTGACTAAATCTTTGTTTACAAATGTATCTGTGTATATGTGAGCCCGTGGCGGCCGACCTGGTCCAGAGACGCCATGAACATATCCAAACTGGCTCTCTCGCTCCTCATCCCTGATCTTGGGCAGCTTGGACATGTCCATCTTCACTAGTTAGTATCCTGAGTTCTGACCAGAATAGACAAGAGGAGAGAAAAAAAACACATGAAAATGAATTACAAATCTATTGATTAAATTTATTCTGCCAAAACAAATACGGATGCTGTCAGAGAACTAAGGTAATAAAATCATCCATCAGTAACATTCAAAACAGTACATATATTAAAATAAAGCTAATAACAGTCTCTTTCCACATTTGTGTCATTTCCAAAAATCCATAAACGACAGTAATTGTTAAATCCTCTGCTGCACAATCTGTACAGCAAAGCAGCAGTAGCAGCAGCAGCTCAAGCTGTCAGCAGTCGTGACAAACCCATCCCCCAATGCAGCCGACTCCACAGTTACCTTCAGATGTACAACAAACTAATGCATGAATTAATCCGTCTTAAAGCAAGTAAACATTACAAGAAAGTGCAATTTTCTGCATCCAATGACCGCTGCTCTCCCTGTGTCCTTTTATGCCCTTCTTACTGATGTAGACATCTATCTTCCTGCTTACGCGTGGCTGCTCCCACCATCTGGGCATGAGTAAAGCAGCGCCACCAAAAGGTCAGCGGGAGTACTGCAAGAATCAAACCAAGGGAGACTCTCTGCTTCTCTGATTTCTAGTAGAAACAAACTGCATAACAAGATAAAAACTTACATCCAAAGATGCTAATCAGCTAAATTTTATATTTGGTCTAGCTTAAACTGAAATGAAGTTTAAGCTGGACCAAACATAAACATAGTCGACCTATTAACATAGTCGATCTAAATGTGATGTTGAAAATATTTCTACCAGTATTTCAACAAATACCATACGAGAGAGCAGCTGCTTAAATAGAAAAATAATGAAAACATACAATATTAAATCATCTAATTTCTTCATTTATTTTTTTGACTGTAGGACTGGTTTAGAGCACAAAAGAAGAGAAAACAAAACATAGCAGCTAGGATGAACATATTCAAACAGAAGACTGACAAGGCAGCAGCTCAATGCATTTAGGCATCTTTATGAGCTCAGGTTAAAATGCGGCATCAGAAAGGGGAAGAAATGAGATTTAAGTGACTGATAACAGCATGATTGTTGGTGCCAGGTGAGCTGGTCTGAGTATTTCAGAAACTGCTTTTCACACTAAACTACCTCTCGGGCTTCTACAGAATGGCATGCAAGACAGAGATAAACAAATTCGTTGCATGATGGTTACTTCCAGCAAGATAATGTGCCATATCACAAAGCTGATTTATTGGACATGAAACTAATTTAACAGTATGGTCAGGTTTTAATCAAGGAGAGCAACTTTGGGATGTGGTGGAATGGGAGATTTGGATTACTAACTAATGTGGAGGAATTATGTGATGCTATCATGTCAATATGGACCAAAAATTCAAAACATTTTCAGCAGTTCTGAAGGCAAAAAGGGATCAAATATGATACTAGCAAAGAAAACCAAAACAATTTATCAGTGACTGTATATTTTAGTACATTTATATTGGTGCATTCAGGAAGACATGACACTCATTCCCATCAGAGCCCTAAAGACACACTGTACAAATAAAGTTGTTCATTGTAAATGTAGATCTGCTCTCCAGGTCTACATTTAAAATTGTATTAAAGTCTCTATTGAAGGACCTTTTGCCCACATTTACATTACATGGTATATAGCTTTGTCGCAAACCTTGTAATAAGCATTTTATAGTGGCTGTCATTCAACTCACCAGTCTTTACAAATTAATTATAAATTCTGAATTATAAATTCTGATAAAACAATACTGGTCAAACCATTTTCTCATAAACTTTAGACATATGATCAATGAAACAGGACTTCAACCTTCACTTGATCATATGATTCTGGCACATGACTGGCTTCCCACCCTCTTTTAAGGAAGTGGAAATTGAGCATAGTCTCAGACTGGGAAGTACTTTTTTTTTTAGCTGTGTGGAAACTCTGGAGAAGCCGTGCCACCTGACAACATTTGATCTACAAAAAATTATCATTATCCACAGTGAGTTGGATAATCAATAATTGTCTGTGAAAAGAGGAAAATGTCTCCTGTTGTCCAATTTTGTATATTTGGAAAAGGGGGCCTTCTTGATAAAAAGGCAGAGATCAAGTATAGCTTGTATATTCTGTCTCATGCTGTAGGCAAGAGACGGGGCAAAAATAAGCTCATAATTGTTACATATATGTGTGATGGTCACGCAGAACATTTTAACATGGTGATGTTACCTGCAAAATCCTGAAAGATAGCTAACCCCGATGATCCATAATTGCATTTTATCAAACCAGACTCCTGTGTAAACAGTAGAGATGTTAATGCTTAGAAAAATCCAGTGACAATCTGATGCTTCATATCGAGTTCAGATTTGAGCTTTGAATCTGACTTCAGGGATGTCGGACAGGTTTCCTCGAAATGACTGTCTATATTTATTTGCACTGCGGGGAGCGGATATAACCCAGTCGTGAAATCAAAAATAAGAATATCTCTGAGCTGAACTTAGTGCGTTATATTAAAACCGACGTTAGCTAGAATGTAACTATAATTTAGTATCATACAAAATAATAAGACGCCTCTGTCGGCCTGGTTCAGAAAAAAACTGCTGCCTCTATCGTTTTGTAGCTACAGCAAAGCTAAGCGGTTTCATTTCAACACCCAAGCACAACAAACCTTATTTGTTACAAATAACAAAACCACTGAACCCAATATAAACATATAGATTTTGTTACCTTCTGATCGTGAAGTGGTCGTTAAATGTCTTGCCTCGAAGGAAAAAAGCTGGCTACTGCGGTGCGTGACGGCAGGCTGGAGTCAGCTGACTTCATTCACTCGCCTTTTAGTTTTTTTTAACTGTAAGGCCCTGGTAACTACCGCCATTTTGGATCCACCCCCTTACAAGTGAAGGGAATTACGTGTCTTTTTTGAGATCCAGGTTATTTGGTTCAATTTACTAACAAGACCGGATATTTTGATATCTACATACCTTTTCATTCACTAATACTTTTAGATGCTATGATTGAACAATTTTTTTTTATCTTTTCTTTGTATTTTGTTTCACACAAAAGCATATATTATTGAGAGAAAAGCCTAATTCCTTAGACGGGAGCTGGCTACAATTGTTCATTTTATGAGCCGAAACACCAAGCCGAATCGGCCATGAACGGCACAAGGCCAACGCTCTTCAAACCGTGAGCGACTGTGGAAGTTCATTTCTGCACAAGATAAAATTATGAGTTTAAAACGTACAATATGATATTTTTTAAATATTATTAAGATGCACTAAGTTAATAAAAAAAATCGTACTATCTATTTTAAACTTGACCATTTTTAGGTTTTAAGTTCAGAATTATGATATACGGAGTTAAATAATATAAAAAACGAAATTGGTATTGGCAATTTTGACATTCAGTCACTAGTTTGTCGTTTGAAATCATTAGATTTTTAAACTTATGATGGTTCAACTCATAATTTCAATTAATGACGTAATATTATTATATGTTATGTTATAAAATAATAACATTTCAAAAATCATATATACGAGACCAAGCACTAATTCTGTTTTACAAAATTAAACTGACAACTAAATATATAAAAATGTAAATTTTTGTGTGCACTTATTATAACCGCCTCATGCATTGGCTTGGTAAGCCTGGTGGTATAATTAGCAAAAAAATAAAAATCTACCGATGTAATTAAGTGCCCCTATGCTACAGGAACATATCCCTTCACTAAATCCGAAATCAAATTTCATTATTACACATTCTTGTGTCTGTGCTACTCAGTTTTTCAATTAGTAGATAGCAGTCATTGCTAGCTAAATGTTACACCAAAACAATTTGATCTTCAAATAGAATAAGATATCTTTAGCTTTGTGTGTGGAGTTAACTTTATGCGAGACACTTTAATTTGCATTAACATAATAATTAGCAGTAGTTTATTTTATATGCCAAATTGTTTCTTAATACTTTCTGCTTTTCATGCGAGACTTTACGATTAAAAAGGCGGTTTTCATTTAACTTTGACTATTTTACCCTGGGTTTAGACTCGCAGGTTGGTTTTACATGCAAATCTTAAATTTACGAAGATGAATGCTCTAGATTTAATCTTTCCCATAAATAACTAGTAATTCTTAATGTTATCATATAGTTATTATATAGTTTGTTTAATTATGCTATCTCCTTCAAAACGGAACACAGCCTAACAGGCTAAATTCAGGACAAATCTTTCTAGTGACGTGAGGGGTTCAGGGTTGACAGTCTGCCGTGGTAGTGTGGCGGCTAAGCTAACTGAATCCTTCGCTACATGTGGAGGGTAGAACGGGAGACATCCCTGACCCTTACTCTGTTAAATATCTTAACTTGTACCCAAGACAACGCCTAAGCCAAGCCTAATCTCAAACAGGGATAATATCTGTGTAAAATGAAAGGGTGAGTCTAAGCTTTTTGAGTCACGAATATGTAGCTTAGCGCGACTAAAGTTTTTCATGCCTGTCTTTTTTTCTTAAAAGGGAGGTGGGCATGGGGGAAGACGACGCAAACTAGCCAACTAAGCTGAATGTATACAAGTGTATGGGGGGATATAAACGACAAGACAGCTAGTGAAACTGCTCTGTTGTGGTTGTTGTTATCTTAAGCCGCTTTTCTGTTCGTCCACACCGCTAATATGCTAAGCTAACCAGTTAGGTGCTACTAGTGGGAGGCTGAGTCAGGGAAGCCTCAAAAGCGAAGCTAAGCTAAAAAGACAGGACGGGAATATCCTGATTTTCTATGTTTGCTGCGTCCTTCTTCTTGACAAAAGCAGACACATCACTGAACTAGTCATTGGTATAAACTGTACTCTATGCGTGTTCTAGTTGGACAATCACCAGTACCTTAACCAACTTCAGCTTTTTTAGTGTAATTCGATCTGTCGAAGTAACAGGAATGAAGTTTGCATTCACATATTGTGGTGCTCTTAATTGTACTATTTGTGGCTAAATTTTCAAATGACACACGTGGACAAATTACGCTAAATCTTGATAATTAAGAAGAAGGGATTAAATAAATGTTATTGAACATTCCTGTGAATAACACACGTGACCCGAAGCCCTTTCTGGACTTGCAGAGGTCCTATAAATACTACAGTGGAACCTTTACAGAGACAGTTCTGGGTTAGAGTCTCCTGCTCATTAAGCAAACCTTGAAACCTTGATGTGATGTATGTGATTCTAAATTAAGCTACCAGTCAGAATTTATTGTAAAAATCAGAACTACTCACTTTAGATGTAATTTGTCACCTGTAATACAACATATTTGTGTCCATTTTTCCATTTTGTTATAAATCAAGGTAAAAATATTCTCTCTCGACATTATTTAAGCTCGCAGATCACAGTTCTTTTCTTAGCATTCTTTTTATCCCTTTATTATGTTTAGTATGTTTTAAATAAAAATACTGAACAAATATTTGTAAGCATATTTGTATTTTAAAATTAATTATACTGAATCCAGCCAGAGAGGGTTAACAGAATACTTTAGGTACGTGGAAGGGAAGAAAGAAAATGAGTTACATAATCATGTCGCTTGTAGGTTTGATCTATATAGCAAAAAAATAAGACACAATCCTGCTACATGTACCTCTGTCAGCTATTTGACCGTTTTGCTCTTGTTCCAGTAGCCGGATCGAGCTGGGGGATGTTACGCCTCACAACATTAAGCAGCTGAAACGCCTGAACCAAGTCATCTTCCCTGTCAGCTACAACGACAAATTTTATAAAGATGTGCTGGAAGTTGGAGAGCTTGCAAAGCTAGGTAAGATATGTCTCCACAGGTTGTCAGTAGGTAGTAGCTTAAAATCACCCTCTCCACAAAGCTTGTCAGCAGAAGAAAGCATGAAGTGCATTCAAATTTTTTCTGGTAGTTGGTTGTGTTGACTGTGGACTTTAGAAAACCCAGTGGACAAACACCAGCGGATGACATGGAACCCCAAACCATCACTGATAGGGAAATTCACTCTGGACTTAGGGCAACATGAATTTTGGGTCTCTCCACTCTTCATCCACACTCTGGGACCTTGATTCCCAAATAAGATGCAACATTTTTTTCAATGCTTTTTCCTTTCACTAAACTTTCTATGAATATACTTGGATACAGCAACCTGTGAACAACCAGCTTGTTCTACAATGACATTTTGTGCTTACCCTACTTGTGGAGGGTGTCGGTGGCTGTCCTTTGGACATCTGTCCAGTCAGCAGTCTTCCCCATGATTCCCCATGTAGCCCACTGACCCCTGAGTAGAGAGACCATTCAAAAGGTCAAGAAACCTTTGCGGGGATTTGCGTTAATTAACTGATTAGGGAGTTAATTAACAGTAACTTAAAATTACTACTGCCATGGGTTTTCTCTATTTAACTTTTTCATAATTTGAAACATTTCTGACACTGAATTTTGCGTTTTCATTATATTTAAGCCACAACTATCAAAATTGCAAGAAATAAAAATTTGAAATATATCAACATGTGTAATGAGTTTCACTTTCTGAAGAGACTGACAAAAATATTAAACCTTTTCAAAATGTTGGACATTTTTGAGATGTATCTGCATTCCTATAACTTCCTAAATGCATACTGTTTAGTGTCCATACCTGAGGCAGCATATTAGATTATGGATGCTAGGCTAGGTGTCTACCATAACATAGTAATTCTTGTTTTTTTGTCTTCATGAATGCGTTTTCCTTCCTATTAATATGGCATTAATATTAGTTGGTTTTTTTTTGCCTTGCAGCATACTTCAATGACATTGCAGTGGGGGCTGTGTGCTGCAGAGTGGATCACTCTCAGAACCAGAAGAGGCTGTATATCATGACCCTTGGGTGTTTAGCACCCTACCGTAGACTTGGAATTGGTAAGAAGCTCCATTCATGTATAAATGCTGGTTTCTGTATCATTTTTTGTAAATTTGAATTTACGATTTTATACTAGGTACAAAGATGCTCAATCATGTGCTAAACATCTGCGAGAAGGATGGCACTTTTGACAACATTTACCTGTAAGTGTCTTAATACAGGTGAAAATGAGAGTGTTTGTGATGTTTGACATTTAAATGTCTTTGACTGAGGATAGATGTACAAGGGATTTGACTGTCTTGTATTTCTTCGTGTATTTGGTCTAAAGTCTTATTCCTTTCACAGTGATTCAAGCGTAATTAAAAAAACAGATTCCTCCAAATGTGCTAACTGCCTCTTTCTCATTCCACAGTCATGTGCAGATCAGCAATGAGTCAGCTATCGACTTCTATCAGAAATTTGGCTTTCAGATAATCGAAACAAAAAAGAATTACTACAAGAGGATAGAACCTGCAGATGCCCATGTGTTGCAGAAGAGCCTGCGCAGTCCATGTGCGCCACCCAGTGGGGAGCTTCAGAAAGTAGAGTAGGGGTGCACACAGCTTTTTTTGGGGGGACAAGGAAAAGCATGTGTGCCCATCGACGCAGAAACAGAACTGTGACAGATGCCCCACGGTCAACACATTTAACAGTTTCTTCAAAAGGACACTAGAAAGAGAAAACAATTTTCCAGTATAAAAATTGCTGCATTTATTTTGCAAAGGTGATTTTTCTTTTTTTTTTTTCTTTTTTTTTTCATATTTTATTGTTCCCCATTATTACATGCGGTTATTTGAAAAGTGACAGAAAACTCTGTTAACTCTGTTATCCATAAATTGATTTCCAATGATGAAATGCCAACGCTGAACATTAGTAGACACGGTGACAGGGATGGTGTTCTGTTTGCAAATCGTTCTGTTTGTGTTTGAGTTGTTTTTATGCGGTTATCAAACCTAATGGGGACACATCTATAGTTTTGGAAAAAAGGAAGCAGAGAAAATGTTTGCAAGACCATCACTTAGCTGGTCAATTTGGAGTGTTAGCTGGAGCTGATCCGTTGAACAGATGAGACAATTCTCTCGCTACCTGAACCCTGGGATTCACGGGAAGTGAACAAGACCAGTTTGTTCATGCATCCAGATGGGAGGAGCAGAAATGTTTTCCCTCAGTACGGACACAGGCGAGGCTGAATGGTTTGGTTGTGGTGGAAAGATGTTGGCACCACTCTTGATTTCCAGAGAACTTTATTCTCTAGATTTTTAATTTAATTCCCCTAAACTGTTTTTTTATTTTTCACACTTACACAGCAAATGGCTCAGAGGTTCCCCTGGGTGTAAGACATAAAACTAGAAATGCTTAGTTTGGGTGGAGCCAAACAAGAAGTCCCAGTAATGGAGAGGTTCTGATAGGTACATCCCCCATCATTGACTTGTAGGGGATGTATGAGTAATTGACTAAATGGATTTGATTTGGCATTAGTAAATTTACTTGCTTAAGGTGGGTAAATATTGATTTCTTAAACACCTTTGGCTCCCAGTGTACTGTCTTTACAAATAACAGCGATTTCTTCAAACTTAGGAAGTTTTTGTTATTGCACCATGAGTTTTTATGCCGTTCTGACGGTTTGGAGGTTTTGGTTGGATATAGATTCTTAACCCAGAAGAAGCTCTGACCCTCTGCATGCAAGGAGAGTTGTTCTCTCGACGGTAGTATACGCATGTTTTTGCTTTCTTTGAAGAATTTTATCTTTTCTGGAGCTCTATATTGTAAGACTTTTTAACGTCTAAATAAAGGAATTACTATTTGCAGTAATTTTTCCTCAGCTTGGTTGATTTTCTTTGCAAATTGGATGCACCTCAGATCGATTTACAGATCATTGCAGAAGTGTCTTGTCTACACAGTTATGCAGTGTGGAAGAAAAAATGTACTCAAAAATCTGAAAAAAAACTTGGTGACAGGAAGTAAAGGTTTGGGCTGATAAGGGTTTCTGAAATGGACAATAACCCAAAGTGGTGTAATGAGAACAGAGTTCATGTTTTGGGACAAAGTCCTGATATCTGTCCAGTGTGTGAGCGTACCAGCCTACAACCAAACCTGACTGCTAAACCAGTTCCATCTGGAGGAATGAGCTAGAATCCAGCAAACTATTGTGAGAAGCTTGTGGAAGGAAACCTAGAACATTTGAAAATATATGTAAACTTATAAATAAATCTGACATGGGATTTAGCTAATATAAATAATTTTGATAATTTGAACTGACCTAAAACAAGAGACGTTTGGTCCGATTTAAATTCAGATAAAAAGTGTCTTAATTTAGTGTGTATGTAAAACTGCTTTCAACTGTAATAATATAGGAATTTGAAAAAGTATTTACCCCCATACATATCTTTTCATTAGCCTACAACTTTTTCATAGTTGTTATCTTATAACTTTATATTCTTAGGATATTTTTTAAAAAATAAATAATTATTAAGCCTTCACGATAGAGGAGGTACACATTTTACATGTATCTAAAAAACTATTGGAGCTTCATCAGACACGAACTCATACAGTGATGGTTTCCTTACCGTTTCGTGATTGGTTGAGACTTCTTATATTCGCGATCCCATTGGCTGTCTCGAAGGTACAACCCTCTTCTGCACGGATTTAGGTGTATCTAGATTGTTTTGAGAGAAGAGCTGAATGCTCTGCTAGCTTAGCTCATGATGTCTAAGTTGTTACTGGAACATATATTCACCACAATGCCGGAGTTTGAAGTTGGTAGAATTTACGTTTGTTTTGCTACGCTTAGTTACATGGGACGTAAATTATTTCGTTTTAAATTTGTCCAATAATTATTTAGGTAACGGTAAGCTAAGATAGCTGTTGGCTAACTAGCTAGTTTAAATGCTCAGGTTGATAGCTTTCTGCTATTTAAGTGACAGAACAGACGTTTGAACGTCATCTATTGTCGATATGATTATGTTGAAGTAGAAGATTTGTTTGAACAATTTGTCAAATAAGCTGTTTTTATGCAGAAGTTTAAATGTCACAGCATTTAGGTTTGCAGTAAAGCTAGGTTACTCTGCACTAGCATGTTAGCATCCAGTTGCTTTGGAGGAAGCACAAATGTAACATAGCAGTTATTAATACGTAGCTGTTGATGATTACAGCGTTTTTTGTGTTGTGTGCAGGACGGGAACAGACCGGACTTAAGGTCCAGTTGTTGAATGCGTTAACTGGTACCTTTCACCATTCAGGCAACTGTTAAAACAGGATGCCAGAGATGACTGAAACTCAGACACCTGGTCGTAAACCCAAGTGAGTATGCTTATATACATATGAACATGTTAAGTTTAAAGAGAATAGGGATATTCAAAGCATGGACAACGCATTGCTTAAATAAACAAGCTCCCCATTCTTTGGTCTTTTTTTATTTTATTTTATTTTATTTTTTACAAAGAATATAAATATTGCACTGTCATTGATTCTGTTTTTCTTTTTTTTTTGTCATTTTTCTCTCCTAATATAAGAAAACGTTCCTCTTAAAACCTTTAGTTGAAAACAATCCTCCATTGTTTGGATGATTTATTGCTCAACAAATTGTTGATCATTTGATTTAAAACCATAAGATATGTCTTAAATCACAGTTGTTATCACAGTAACTGTTTGGTATATTGTAATGGCAAAGGATAACAACAATTACAAAAACAACTCAGAAGTGATTTGAACCAATCCGTTCTCAAACATCTGCAGTCTGTTTAAAAGTTCCTGAAAAACATTGACAATTTTTAAGTTGTTTTATTCATTTGTCTGTCAGTCCATCGACTATACCTGCTTATCCTTTATTAACGTTTATTAACAAAATAAAATTTAAACAAATGTCCATTGAGTTTTGTAGTGCACCCTTTTTATTTGTTTCCCTTGATTTAAGTGAGTCATGACTTTATAGCCAAAGTACAGACTGATCTGGGATTGCTTTGTTCAGATGCACCCCAAGTTCATATTCATCCTGATGATGATGGCATCCCCTTGCCTACCTTGAAAAAAATTACTCCAAACATGTTTATATTAATTTTTTCTTTTTCTTTTTAAACAAATACACCAAAAATCATGTTGCCCACCTATAACCTTTGTAAATGTTTTCAATGCATTATGAATTGTTAACTTTTTGCAGAAAGAAGAAAAACAAAGAATCTCATAATGCAGGTAACATCATATCTGCTACTTTTGCAACTTTTTAAAAACTGCTAATAACAGTTGAGCTATAGGCCCTTTTTTGTTTTACCTAAAATTGAATTGGATTATAAAAGGTACTTTCTCTTTATTTGTGTCTGCATATAGTTGAGAGACACAGAAAGGAGAAAATTAATGCAGGGATTAATCGCATTGGGAATCTTCTGCCGTGTTCTCAGGCACTTAAACAGGTAAATAGCTGCTTTTTACTGAATTACAATCATCCATGTGTCTACCTAGTACAGTGTGTATTTTTTATTTTTTGTCAATGTTCTGTTTTTAGAGTAAGAACATGATATTGGACCAAGCTTTTCGCTACATTACTGAGCTGAAGAAACAAAATGATACACTGCTACTGGACGGTGGTGATAAAGTCCAAGGTCAGGGTTTTTTCGTCCTTTTTTTTCATGAACTTTAAAAGAATCTTCTATTTATTCCGCAACCCTCAAACAAGTCTACCAACAGCAAAGTGACAGGCTGCGCTTGAAGTTTTTATGCATGCTAACAATAATTATAATAATCAAAATTATAACGCTATAAGTTTATTCAGCCATGTTTCTAAAAGTAGCACGTGGGATGGTGTCTGGCATCTTTTAGATGCATCTGTGGTCCAACATACCTGAGGCTGAAGTACCGCCTCAGTATGCAGTTAAATTCTCTAGAGTCCTGCTAATTACCTCATTATTTGACTCTGGTGTGTTGAAGCAGGGGCATGTGTAAAAGTTGTAGGGCACCTAACCTTGAGGGAGCAGGAAAACATAATGGCTTATCCAGTCCTGCCTCTAAAAATTGCATCTATTAAAAAAAAGAAAACCACTTCACAGTTATGCTCCACTTGATGTTGGTCAGTTACTTAAATATTTATTTAAAAATACTAATACCTGCTTTATCTCTATTCAGCTGAGGAGATCCGGAGACTGCGGCGTCAGTTGGATGAACTGAGAAAGGAGAGCGCTCACTACATTGAGCTCCTCAAAGCTCATGATATTAGCCTTTTAGAGGACCCAACTATTCACTGGAAGGGAAAGCACCGCTGTGCCAAAGTGGCAAAAGTGACTCCTACCCATCAACTCCCAAAGAGAATTGTTTATTCCAATGGCAATGTGATCGGCCCTGCAGGGAAACAGGCAAGCCCGGGAAAGAAGCCCTCTGAAGCAATTCAGCCACCATCTGATACCGGATTGCAAGTTAATGGAGCTCTACTACAAGTCAGTACTTCTTCTACCACCCCTGCACTGCTTCCAGGCTCAACCACGACACCCTCTCAGTCAAAATCAGGTCTAAGGATGTTGGAGCAGTGTGTGGTTGAAACACCTGCTGTAGGCCCTTCTTTGGCGCCTTCTGTGTCTTACATAACCCTCCAGATCCCTGCAGCCAGCACATCACTGCTACAGCAGGCGCAGCCCGATCCCCCGCCTCAGAGCATTCCCTTAGTAGCTAATTCAGCCTCGCCACATACCACTGAAAGCACTGCGCAGTCTGTGTCCACACGCACTACATCTACCCAGACCATAACCTCTGCATCATTGGGGGGTTCCTCTTTGGGGACACAGGACACTGCCATCAGAACCGTAAGCTACACTGCAGTTCCTGCCAATCAAACTGTTCTTAGGGCTGGAGCTGCAGGCAGCACACAGACGACCTGGACAACATTGCAGATGGCAGGAAACACTGTGCAACCAGTTTGCCAGAGTTTGTCCACGCCAGAGGTCAGCAGTACCACCCAGGCGGTCCAACAGGTTGCAGTATGTCCTGTAGGCAGCAGACCCTCTGTTAATCCTGTTCAAATACAGCTGCAGCCACACGTGCCTGTACAGCAGGCACCTATCACAACTCATATCCCAGCTAATCCATTCAAAAGTACCCCTCAGCTACAAGCTGCGGTTCTAAACCGGACACAGCCTCAATGTGCGGTTGTGCCCCAGTCAGCCATAGTGCCGCAACCAGCTATGATCGCTCAGCCCCAGCCTGCGGTTCTGCAGCCAGGGTCGTTGGTTCCTCATCCTCCAACAGCCCTTATTCCACAGCCTCAGCAAACCCTGGTTCCTCAGCATCAAGCTGCTGTGCTGCCCCTTCTGCAGACCATGCAGGTGTTGCAGGTCAACCCAGCCGGTGCTACCGCTGCAGCACCAGGTGTAACCGCACCTCAGAGCACGAACAATCCAAGTGTTGTCATCCTGCAGCAGGCCAGTGCCTGCCCCACCCAGCAAGTTGTGAGAGAGGACATTTCGAATCAAACACCTTGTCAGCATATAGTGATCATTCAAGCCCCCAGTCAGGCTGCACCTGCTCCTCAGAGCTCCCAGCTGAGCATTGGTCCTCCGTCTCTCCCTGCTGTTTCCACTCAAACACCAACCACAACCAGTTCAGTGACTGTCCCTCCTTTACAAAGCGTTGGGGGAAAGCAGCTCGTGCATATTCTGCCTCGTCCCACCCAGCCTGAGGTGAGCCATCCTCTGGTGAGCCAGGGATGCTCCTCTTCACCAGTCTCCACAGCCCCACAAACAATCACTGTGAATGGCCAGGTGTTTGCTCTGAAGCCAGTGAAAACTTCTGATAAAGGTGGCTCCCAGATCGGTCAGAGCACCCTCCAACTGGTACAGCCCACCACCTCTGAGGAGCCCACTACTAATGTGGCCCTCAACAGTTTAGGTGCCCTTAGCAGTCTGAACCAGAGCATATCTCAAGGCCTCCCTCGGACTTGCCAGAGCAGTTGTCTGCTTACCCCTACATCATCAGTTGGTGTTACTGCACCTGTAACTGGATCTGCACCTTCACTACCTGCTCAGCAGCTACAGGTTCCGTCGGGGATAGCTGCCAGCACCTCTAAGCCTTCAGGAAAAAAGCCCCACATGGTTGTAAACACAAAGAGAGTGATAGCTAAAAGGACCAAATCTCCCAAAAAGAAAGAGCTCAGGACTGCACAACTAATTCCTCTAAAAAAATCTGCTACTGCTAAAGAGATCCAGGCAGTTCAAGATAAAGCATCTCAAGTTTTACAGTCCTCAGCAAACGTTCACCCAATGGACACCGCAATTTCAGAGTCCCGAGATGCTGTAAGCTGTGTAGCATCAGGTCAGAATACACAGCAAATGATTGTGTGCAGTTCATCCAGCAACTCTGTTGTATTTTGTCCCATGCAGGATAAAAGCTCTGTCTGTGCATCTCAGAGTAACTCGGCTGCACCAAAGGTCGTCTGTGAAACAGCTATCAAGCCATCAAGTGGCTCAGCTTTAGCAGCCAAGACTAAAATTATTCCAGTTTCTAACAGCAGCTCTGCTGTAACAAAACCTTTGGTGTCAGAAGTTAAACAGGCAACTGTTACTACTACAACAACCATAATGCAAAGCCTGCCAGCTGCTGCTTCTTCTGTTGCTAAACAAAATAAACCCACAGTCACCTCTGCAGTTTCCAATGACCCTCATGTAACTTCTGATTCTAGTTTGTGTCTTCCCCCAATCTGTATTCAGACTACTGCATCAGTGACTCAGAATGCCAACACAGTGCAATCTACTGTTCCCCAGAAATCAAAGATCCAAGATCAACCATCTTCTTCTCAGCCCATCACTTCATCCTCTTCTCAGCCCACCACTTCATCCTCTGCACCCACCACACCTGTCATCTCATCACCTATACCCACTGATTCTGCTCTAGACGCCTCTATTACAGTTTCCACATCAACTATAGAAATTAAGAAAAAGGCTAGTACTTCAAGAGCTCCTTCACAACAAACTGACGTGAACATCCCCCCACCGTCCTTGTGTCGTCCTGCAGAAGTAAAACCAACTCAGACAACAAGGATTGACAGGGATGTTCTGGAGGAGAGGCCTTCCACAGCAGCAAGAAAAGAAGGATTGGTTGGGGTGATGTCTGAAGCTCCCTTAAAGAAGGACTTTGCAGTGTCTCAACAAGTTTACACAAACCTGGATGACCAGGCAATGGAGCATAATATGACGTCCAACAGGCAGACTGATTCTCCAATGACCACAGGGGGAGCTGGTGGTCGAGGATTCTCTGTCGCATCGATGCTTCCTCAAGGCCATAGCATCGGTGTGTCTTCCGGCTCCTTTGGATCATTTGCGTTTACATCCGAACAAGCGGAAATGCTTGCGTTGGCAATGCTAGAACAAGACAGCCCAGAGAGAAGAAGTGGAGGATGCTCAGGGGATAACACTGCTTCAGCTACATGGGACTCCCCCAAAACCTCACCAGTGTCTTCCAGCAGAGACAGAGGCTCAGCTGGGCAGCCGGGCAAGCTAACTAAGCTAATGGACCAAGGTGTGGCTAAACACCATGATGTGTCTGTGAGTGGGCCAAACAGACATCTGCAAAGTATTGCTTGCTCGAAATCTCAACCTCTCCCTCCAGGACAGTCTCAGAGTTCAACCCAAGGTGGGACAGCTGCTAGCCTCAGTGTTAACAATCTGATCAGATCCAGCTCCAGTCACCAACCCTATCCCAGTTCCCCCAGTCTGACAGCCCAGCAGGGGTCAGCTCCCTCTCCAGCCGGGACATCTACTCATATGTCCCAACCCTCAAGCAACGCCATCTCAACCTGTTCAGGCACTGCCCAAGTAGTAGAGTACACCGCCTTGAAAAATAATGCTATAAGAGGCCCACCTGGAAGTGTGGTAGGTGAGCGACATGGGAAGATCATCTCCAAAAGACAAGCCCCAGAAGAAACAATGTTAAATGCAGGAAAACGACCAAAGCCTTGCCCTCCGCCAGGTAGCGCAGTGGGCCATATGGATGTTAAAGCACCAGATCACAGTCAGATGATGTTGGGACAGCTGCCGTCCACCTCAGCAGCTGTAATGACTAGGATTAATTCAGAAAATGGAGGCCCTCTTTTCTCATCAAACTCCTTCATGAGCCCAGTAGTGCGCTCCATTGATGGTCACTGCCCCGTTCAAGGTCCTCCTGAGCAGAACCAGGCAGGCGGGCTTCATCTGCCACAGGGTCACCCGCAACATTCTGTTAGCCAGCCCAGTCAGCATCTGGGAGGGAACCTTTACATGAAACAGCAGCAACAAGAGCAGCAGAGACACCATTTATATCATCTGCAGCACCACCTGACTCAATCTGACCCTGCACAGCGCCACTCACTACACCAGAGGGCGCTGCAGGAGCAGCAGCAGCAGCAGCAGCAGCAGCAGCAGCAGCAGCAGCAGCAGCAACAGCAGCATGTCCAGAAGAAGCGGGGAATCGTCAGAGGGAGTCAAACTGGCTCACCTGCTAGCTTGCAACAGAAGCAGCAACATCACCTGGAAAAGTCTGGAATTCATCAGCATTCCCATCAGCAGCAGCAGCAGTCACAACATCCACAGCAGTCCCACCAACAGCATCAACAACCAACACAGCACCAAGCGTCTCATCCACAACACCAACAACAGCAGCAGGCGCACCAGCAGCCTCCCCAGACTCAGCATCAACAGCAGCAGCAGCAGCAGCAGCAGCAGCTGCAGCAGCAGAACTCTCATCCCAGACATCCTCAGCATTTACAGCAACAGATTCAACAGCAGCACTTTAGGCATCAGGACAAGACATGTGAGGCCCAGTCAGTGGGATCCAGGGCCCATCACAACAGCCACCTGGCTCAGCAAGACCACCTCAAGGTGGGTATGGATAGCTTGTTAGTAATGTGTAGTTTATGATCATTTGTTTGAATGATCATAAAATGAATGAGAATTGCTGTTAAAGTTCATCCTCTAAATTATAAACCTTGCTTTTGATTAGTAGCACCTGTTCATTTTAAATGACAGAACCTTTCATCCACTCTTTTAGCTCTCTTTCATTCTTTCTTTTGCCGTCTTCCCTTAGCACTTTTCCTCTTGTTTCTTTTGTTTCGCTCTGTTTCTTTTGCAATTTATTTCAACCTTTCTTTCTGTCTTTCTTTTGAAGCAGGGAACTTTTACTATCAAAAATGTAAAGGAACCCTGGAATTGGCTGACTTAAATCATTTTTATTTATGATTTCTTGTCATTTGCAGAATTTCATCCTTTTTTCATATTTACTAAGGAATATTTTCTGACATATTATTGAATTCTTTTAGTTATATAGTAAAGATTTTTTTGTGTCTTTAACTTCTGCAGTCTGGTCAGGACCATAATGCTATGCAGAGGATGATGAGCTCTAGAAGCTTGGAGCAGCAGCTCATCTCTCCTCCCACCAACACAGTGTCTCGTTCATCTGAGCTGGCCTGTGCTCCGTCTCGACAGGAGCGACACCGCGTGTCGAACTACTCTGCAGAAGCGCTCATTGGCAAAAGCTCCACTAGTGGGGAACAGCAGCAACGCATGGCTCTCCACCTTCAGCCCGGTCGTGGTGCCACCCAAGAGCAACCAGACCTCCGCAGCTACCTGGATACATCACGAGGGAAGGCTGGCATTGTTCACAACCCTCAGAACCGCCTTTCATCTGACCATTCTACATCCGCTGACCAACGCATATCTGAGTGTCAGTCCTTCAAGGCGATGACTGGTGGAGGGGGAACTCATCAGCTCAGCAGTTTTGAAGCTCAGGTCTCTCGTGGGAGTGACATGGCCCCCAAGTCGGTACCCCCGTCTCAGCGGGGCCCTCAGGGACAGCAGCAGGGAGGATTTAGGATGAGCGTCGGCCCCACTGCAGACTTAAGAAATCGTGGCAGTTACAATGGACCCCATCCCGGCCCTCAGGGAGTCCAAGTTGGTCCTGTGCTGCCTCGGGAACAGGAAGGCTGCCACCAGAGTTTCATGCAAAGCCTCCTTTCTCCCCACCTTCCTGAGCAAAGCAACCATCAGCGAGCAGTCCAGTGTTGCCCCCCAGTGACCATGGAGTACAGCTGCATGCCTGGCAGTTCATCAGGAGACATCCAGGCCAAGGCCTCCAGTCCAAGCGTGCCTCAGTCCCAGAAGGCTCCATCTATGCGACTCACAGAGGCCAACAAGGGCCACATTTCTCAGGTCAGCAGTAATATGCATGTAGGGCCCAGCGTCCGAGCAGGTCTGCCCCACCCTCCAACCCCCCACAACAGTTCTGAGCCCGGTCGCTCCTCTGCCATTCCCAGACCCCCTGTTGCTGTAAGCCAGCATTCCCGACACATACCCAGAGACGCTCATCCCGTCAAACTGAGACATCGGTCAGGAGTGCAGAGACCCACCAACCCTTTTGAGGCCGAGGGCCATTTACCTCTGCCCTCAGGGGGAGGGGTCCTGCTGGGCCGGCCTCAGTCTGGAGGAGAGAACCGCCGCACCACCATTGTGCGCTTGATGGCAGACAGCGCACAGGTTCCTAGTGACAACAATCTTGTTGCCGACCAACACCTGGCTCAGAACTTTGGATTCCCTTTTATTTCAGAGGGAGGGATGAACCCTCCTCCCCCGATTAATGCAAACTCTACATTTATCCCTCCAGTGAGCCAACCCAGCACCTCTCGCACCCCATCCCTTCTCCCCGTGGAGCCCCAGAACACTTTACCCTCCTTTTACCCCTCTTACTCCCCAGCTGCCCATCCCAGCCTCCCTGGTGATGTCACCCTCCAGTACTTTCCCAACCAAATGTTTACAAGCCCGAGCGCCGACAAGGCCAGCGCCCCTCCTCTCAACAACAGATTCAGCTCCATCCTCTCCCCGACACGGCCAGTGGGATTCGGTCAGGCCAGTTTCCCTTTGCTTCCGGATATGCCTCCTATGCCATCGTCTGGAATCACCCCTCACATCTCCAACTTCAGCCTCACCTCGCTGTTCCCTGAAATCGCAACCGGCATGCCTTCGGATGGCTCATCCATGCAGATGTCCCCTCTGCTGTCCCTCACCAACACATCATCAGCTGACTCTGGCAAGCAACCCAATCGTCCAGCCCACAACATCAGCCACATCCTGGGTCATGATGGCAGTTCAGCTGTGTGATGAGTTTCAGTTTAATGCCTTTTTGGACTGTTGTTCAACAGCAAACAGTTGCATTTTCTGTTTGAAATGTGTAATTTGTTTCAGTGATAAAGAAAGAAGTGATGAAGCACTTGATGTGAGGGGATTTGTTGTTTATATGTCCACTCAGTTTCAGTTTTGTTTTTTTTTCTCTTTTTTTGACATGCCTAAAGTCAGAGTAATCATTTAAAATTTCCATAAGGCTTTAGAATTTTATGGAAATAAGTCCTGAATGCTCCTTTTCAAAATGTTGGCTAAAGTGGTTCTGAAGAAAATATAAAAGTTTAGAACTTGAATTTCGGGTCAAAAGGAAACCTTCTGCACAGTTACTAATTTAATTTACTAACTTATCAGGTTGTACTGTACAGATTTTTCGAAGAGCTATTTTGTAAATACCAATATTTCATATCAAAGTTGCTAGATTATGTATTTGTAAATACAAAATTGATAAATAAAATTTATAAGGATAACATTGTCATTTCCCTGAGTTTGTTTTATTGTTTTCAGAACTCAGTTTATTTTAAAGAATTAGCATTCAAAAAAACAATTGTAACTCATTTGAGTAGGCAGGAAGACTCTCCAGCAGTGATCTGCATCACAGCAGTTATGAATTAGCCTTTGAAGAAGACACTGCTGCCTAACAATCTGATGAAGAGGACGCCCAGGATAATCTAATGTTCTTCATATGAACAAACCTTCTTTGCATCATCTCTAGATGTTTGCTTTAGCTAGCATACTTATTGATAACTCTAGTATTTTTGCCTAACTTTAACTTTTGAATACCATTTTCAAACATGCTAATGTTTGTCATTTCCCTGCCTTTTTTTTCTTGCAGCTAACCTGTTAGCAGCTGCTGTTAACATAGATTAGCTAATGTTATGCTAACATGCCATTTGTAGCTTATTTGATAACACCAATGCATAGATCTGAATGTTGTACGACACAAGTATATCAGGGATTGAGCATAACATCCAACAGCAGATAATGTGTACTCTTATTTACAGCATAATGCTAGCTTAATTGTTATCCTTTTTCCACTTAAAATTTCTATTGATTGTCTTCATTTTAGGTTCTACATTTCAAATACCTTTTAATAAAATGATTGTGCTGAGCGTTACACCCCAAGTGGTTAGTATATTATATCGGAAACATCAGCTAATGACTCGAAGCTAGTCAAAGGAAAAAAAACACCCATAATTATTTCATAAGCTTTTTATTTACATGCAATAGTGCTCCAGCATGTGCAGAAAAAAGCCTGCACTCTTTAGGGAGTGTAGATTCGGGACATCCTTCATTTTGATCACTTTTATGTAATACTTTTTCCACTGACCTGTGAGGAAGGAATAATACTAACACCTGTCACAGCTTCCTCACCTGGCAGTCTTTTGGTAACCAGCGAACAAGTAAACAGAAGTGGCTGCAGAGTAAAGTTCAGCTTATCGATGACTGTTATTTTCCAGAATCTCTCCCATTCAGTGATGATTTTTAAAAAAATACCATAAACTCCAACAAATAAATAACTATACATAATATATAATCTCATGTACACTACTGAAAACAATGACTTAAATTGCATACACTTGTTAATAGTTTGTTAATGAAGAGCAAAGTATACTACGTTACAGCTGTACACACAATGGCAGTTTTCAGTTCTTGAGAACATGATGACAGCACCTCATAATTACAGCATCTGATTGGAAAAATGGTCCCTTTGTTTCTGGTCTGCATAAAGCTAAACACAATGAACATTTAGGAAAGGGTGATGTCTGTGAAGTGAGGAATGGACGGGTGAGGTCTGGACATGGAAGTGCTGAATAAACGGAAGTTGCTCTGGAAATGCAGACTCCCCTTGTCAAGGATATAGAGTGAGCAGATATATGAATAAAACGTGTTTTTATATGAAAATACCCATATGTACAGTATAATAACACAATTATATGTACAAAAGCATAAATATATAAATATTCTAATACAAAAATAAATATATTCTCTTTTGTCCTTTGTTCACTAAAAGTCTGTTATGCATCTGTGGTGTCTGACGTCCTTAAGTTCTCAGAGGACACTTCATTCAGGAGGATGTTTAATTCCTGTATTGTATCTTGGGATTGTTGCATTGTGGTTGTGGAATAAGAGGAGGTGAAAACTCCTTCGTCCTCAAGTGACAAAAGACGGAGGGGTTCCTGATCTGCAGGAATGAAAGAGAGCAGGTAAAATATTTTTAAGATTTCTACATTGGGCAAAACGACACTCAAATCTCAAAGGGTTATTTGCCACATTTGTTCCTTCCATATTAGAAGAATCCACACTTACTTTGATTAATGTTCGGCGTGCGGTCACCAAACCTAACTCCGCCTCCTACTTCCTGTGAGCTGACAAAATCATGGGAAGACGCCAGAAGTTGATGAGTGGAGTCGTCAGGAGAACAGTGGCTCTGTTCCTGATGATCCACCTCCCTGAGAAAAACATACATTTACAATTATAGCAGAATGTTTTTATTTTTAGCTTTACTTAATAAAATGCCATTAGTATAATTTAATAATTATTAACCTGCTGGAGTACTGGTAAATAGGCAGATGTCCATTTGCCTGTGGCAGAAGCGTATTGCACTCCAAGTCACAATCCACTTCATCCTAAAAAGTAAAAGTACATAAAGGTTTTTATTCAACAATAAAAGAATAAAACATTATTAGTAGAAGCAGAAGTGTTATAAAGTTTGTTAGTCAGCAACAGAAAAAGAACAGGAACTATGCCAAATGTTTTTTGTGAAAAAAAAACAAAACAAAAACAAAAGAACCACTTTTCTGACCCACCCAAGTGAACAACCCTAGCCAGAATTTAAAATTAGCAAAAGCTTTGGGTTTATTGTCTGGATTGAGATGCAACATTTAGTTATTTAATGAATGTGCTTTTTGGATGAAAAAAATACATTTACAAGTATTTCTAGTTTAAAATTAAGCTAATCTCAACCAGTTAGAGCTTATAAATACATTTGTAAAAACATTTTCTTAACTGTTCTCACCAGTATGTTGACACTGGCCTTTAAATGTGAAGTTTTTTTTTTCCACAGCTCCTGAAATTCTATTACTGATTTTTGTTCCAGTATACCACATGTCACTTCAGTCAAAGTGTTTTCACCTGCTGCAGTCCAGGAAGGCAGTGCTGAGCTTTTCCGTTCTGGATATACTCTCCGTTAGCGGGGTAAACGCTGCGTGAAGGACTCATGTGAGAGTCCAGGGGGCAGTGTCCAACCAGGGCCAGTCCCTGCAGAGGAACCATGGTGTACTGACACGCTGACACTGGAGCAGCCACAGTTGGGAAGCATAAATCTGATGCTTGCTCTGCAAGTAATGAAGTAATGAATTAGGACATGTGCCTGTCATCAAAAACCTGAGAATTTCTGGGGAAAACTCACTCTGCTTGGCCCAGGCTCTCCAGAGACAGAACGGGATGAAGGCGACAATGATGAAGACAAAGGCTCCTAGGACAATACCAACGATGAGGTACGGGAGATCACCAGGCCGTGGCACCAGCACGCCGGGGGCTTCAGTCTCTAGATCTGTAGGCTCTGGAGCCCGAAGTCGCGGGTTATTAAGACGAGCTGAGGAAAAAATGAATAGAAAAGGCTTAGGAAGATCTTAGTCAGATAACTACATGTTCAAGAAAATCCAACAAACATCCTCTGTAAATGCTCTCACCTTTAGTTTCAAGGATTACTACGTTACCAAACTCGCTCTCGCCCTTTTCGTTGAAGCTCTGCATCTTGATGTCGTATGCCGTCTCTGGCTGCAGGTCAGTGATCGAATGCCAGTACCGATCCCCCTCCACCACATCCTTCTTGTAGTCACTGTCATTATCGCTGTCCGTCGGGCGGTAATAGATGTAGAAACCATAGATGGGCGTGTTGTTCACAGGATCATACTAGGGAGGAGGTAACGATCACAATGAGCTTTATATCAAACCCAGTTTCCCCGATGTATTTTTAAACATAAAAGTACATTTACAGACTTAAATTGGCAAAGTTCAGACATTTCAGACCCGCCCCGACTGTCAAAATGTCCTTGGACACATACCGTCCACTTCAGGATGATCG
The DNA here is from genome assembly GCA_903067095.1 of Girardinus metallicus. Taxonomy (NCBI): domain Eukaryota; kingdom Metazoa; phylum Chordata; class Actinopteri; order Cyprinodontiformes; family Poeciliidae; genus Girardinus; species Girardinus metallicus. The sequence goes on from CAEGAE010075414.1 coordinate 50,129, forward strand.
TAGTCTCATTGATGGCTTCATTGTAAGTGATGTAAGGTCCATCAACGGGACGCTCGTGAGTTTTCCCACCCACCACAGTGTAGGCCTTGGAGGGGGCACTGGGTGGACTGGAACCGATTACATTCACGGCGACCACACGAAACTTATAGGACGTACCTACAGGGAGAGGAACGAACATTCGCAATCAGCAGCCCCAAACTATTCAGAGACTTAAAAGGCAGAGTGAAGCAGTTTTATGTTTTCTTTCTCAGAGCAAATGTTATGTTAATTGTAACCTAGTTATGTTTTGATTAATGGCAGTAATCACTGAAATGGCTTTAACTACACTCATTATGGTGATAAATTTACAGACCAAGGAACTGTAATTACGCAGAGCATCATCGTCATAATTGCATGGAACGACATCCGATAACTCCCCTCCTCCAAACCAACCTTTCTCCAGGCCCGTGATTTCCACAGACAGCCTGGATGGGGGAATGTTCTCCACCGCCGTCACCCAGTCCTCCCCGGGCCTCTTCACCTTCTTGTACTCCACCCGAAACGACTGAATGGGGAAGCCGCGGTTGCCGCGAGGAATCCAAGTCACGTACGCCGAGGTCTCCGTAGCCATGGAGACGGTGGGCTTATCGGGAGCTTCGGGAGCTGCGGAGGGTAGGGTAGGGTGGGGTCAAATATGTAGCGACAATATGGAAATAAATCATAGGACAACAATGCAGCCTCAAAGTACTCAACTTACTGAAAGCTCATCCTTCAGACAGAAATGCAAGAGAGAAAATTGTTAGAGGAGAGGGTTAGTAGCTGAGGTTAGTCCTAGCTTTGGCCTTTGATGTCATTAGTGCTGTTAATCAGAGATTTGTTGCGTTCGCAGGTAGAAGGCTTACGAGAGAGGCTTGGTGAAGGGACAGCTGGGGTTTTTGGTGGGTCGTTGAATGCTCCGGAGCCTTTACGCACTGAAGACAGAAAAAACAAAACTGTTTAGTGCTACAGATATTTTCTTAAGTCATCTTAAGTAATAATGCAGATTACATTTCTTTTTGTTGTGAACAATGGGTTTAAAATGGTGAAATTGATTACAGTGCCTCATGAAAAGGAAATTTCACACAATCTGTCACACAAAACCACAAACGACACAAAAAAGTGCAGAACTGTTATATGTGGAAAGAATAAGTTACACGGTTTTCAATCGTTTTCACAGAAAACAATAGAATCTACATATTATACCCTTATCCAAGATATCCCAAAATAAAATCAACTGCAGTCAATTAACTTCAAAAGTCCACCTCTGTGTTGTTTAATCTGAGTATCAATCTCACGGTTCTGAGAAGACCTTAGAGGTTATTTGGAGAATATTAGTGAACAAACATAATCATGAAGACCAAGGACCATAGGAGATAGGTCAGAGGTCAAATTGTGAAGAAATTTAGACCATCAATAGGGTTCAAACAAACAGGCTTGAAAATCTCTGAGCACTGTTCAATCCATCTAAAAAGGGAAACCTGCAGGAAACTGCAAATCTACCAAGAGATGACTGTTCATCTAAACTGACAGGTCAGGCAAGCAGAGACCAATAATCAGTGAAGCAGCCAAGAGGATCAAAAGTAACGCTGTGAAATGAAAAGATCCACAGCTCAAACAGCAGAATCTGTCAATACAGGGTTTCCACCAGTGTATTATAAGCCTGACGGGCCACCATGCTTTACTTGTGCCCCTACCAGGCTTAGCATTGCTTATTTATTAAATTTTTTTTATGTTTGCATTTTTTAAGACTTTATAGTTGGTGTTCAGATATTAACCGTCCAATTTTCCAATGACATAATTATCAAGTGATTTTTTTCACATTTCCTGTCAACTGTAAACATTTTTCAACTCAAAAACACAACAGGCCACTGGTTGAATGACTGCAGAGGGCCCCAACTGCAATGTTTTCTGGGGGAAACATTGCAACATCATGACTCAAGTATGAACACAAGGAACAAGCAGAAGGAGGAGCTCAGTCAGATGATACCAATATTGAATTTTTAGGCCAACATGCAAAACAATGGAGTAAAACTAATACTGCCATTGCTATGGTATAACATAGTAGTTCCAGAAAGTTTAGAAACCTTAGAAAGTTTAGGCGAATGTTCCCCACTTCTGATTGGAAAGGGTTTTTTCCCCCCTAAACTATTTTTTACTCAAAAAAGAATGAGAATGGATTGAAAATATGTCTGGACATAAAGAGACAATAGATCCATGTATCTGTCACACCTTTGCCAGTCCTGAAGGTCATCATGGCTGGCTGTCCCAAACCAGCACAATTCTTTGCAGCCATTTCTACTTCATACAGGCTGTCTGGCTGCAGTTTGGTTATAATCAGCTTATGGAGGGAACCTGAGATACTTCGAGTGATCCACTCAGCAGGAGGGGGTCCCTCCTAGAAGTAAAAACAGGACTTGGTCAGAGGGAAAAGAGGAAGAGGTGCTATATAGATTTAGTGTAATAAGAGCCCTTGTTACCTTTCTGTATTTGATCACATACTCCAGCACAGGGGACCCTCGTTCATGCCGAGGTCTCCAGGTCAGCTCATAGTAGTCAGCCTTGCCTGTTCGAGGCTGGCTGAGAATAACGGGGGCTTCTGCAGGTAATATTTGCCCTGGTAATGAGGAGCAGTCCAGAGGCAGCATGGCTCCGGCGGCCCCAGGCCTTACAGGAGGCTGCTCTTTCAGCACTTTATCAGGACTGAGAGGGCGAAAATTAGGGGGCAGCCTTCCCCGAGATGAAATCCCTACAGAACAAAAACCACATACACACACCCTATCAAATCTGAAGGCTTCCAGATACAGAAAGAAACCTCGCTGGGGAGCATCAATTTACAGCAGCTTACCGGTCGATACCGTGATGAGGCGAGCAGAGGCCTGCGAACTGCCCAGCCCGTTCTCCGCCATGCACTGGTACAGGCCATCGTCCTGAGAACTCACGTTGGAGATGCGCAGCGCCCGCGAGGTGAGGCGGTGGCGGGAGGACTGAGAGAGGGGTCGGGCATTGTGGAGCCACATCACTGAGGGAGTGGGCTTTCCTCGGGCCTGGCAGATGATCCGCACCGTTTCTCCGAACACAACCTCCTGCTGCTGCAGCTCTATGGTCACCAGAGGAGGCTCTGCAGGAGGAATGGTACACATGAGGGTTAAGAGTCTGTGGTTGTATAGAACCACAGACTACCTACTACCTTAGAGTAGTAAGAAAAAGGATATTTTGTTTTCCGCATTTTGCATTTTCAAAAACCTGAAAGAATTTTCATGCATTCATATTCAGTTCCTTACTCTGATACCCCAAAATAAAACCCAAGGGGGCACAGCAAATATATGGACGAAGGTGTTCCCGTCACATGAGTTCAGAATTGAACATTTAAGTCTACGTTCAAATCACCGAAACATGGTGATGGCTACGTTATGCTGCAGGGCGTTTGTCTTCAGCAAATACAAGAAAACTGGTCAGAGGTGTCTGGAAAGTCAATACGGAAACAAAACCCGTTAAAGCCTCCAAAGATGCCGAGACTGGGTGAAAAGTTTACTGCCCTAAACATGCAGCCAGAGCTACAATGGACTGGTTTAGATCAATGCATATTCACATGTTAGAATGGCCAAGTCAAAGCCCAGACCAAAATATAATAAGGAGTCTGTGGCAAGATGGAAAAAAGTGATTTTCACAGATGCTCTTCATTTCTTCTGACTAGGTTTGAGCTGTATCGCAAAAACCAAAAAGGCTGTTGCAATCGTTTCTACAATTTTTAGGTTTTATGTAGTAAACACTTTAAAATAATCTTTCCATTCATTTTACGATTAAGTTCCACTTTGTGTTGATCCAGAGCATAGAATTTCGACGAAGCACACTGAAGTTTGCAGCTATTATGCAACAAAACATGAAAAAGTTCAAGGGGCGCAAATAGTTTTGCAAGTCACTGTACATATTAAAAGGTTTGTGTGTGTAGAGTCAGCTAGGCCCACTAGTTGATGGTTGGCTGCTTGTGAATGGGGGGTAAAGACAGAACTCATTACAGCTACAGCAGCACTCTTGACTTTAATTAGAGCCAGCTGCAGAGACAAGCTCACAACACATTAACACAAACATGCACGCACACACGCACACTAAATCACTGTAAAAACAGCCATCCATAACCTAGACACGTTCAATCAAGTGCAGCTATAGAATAAAGAGCCCTGTCTCCAGCCTGTCTTCTCCGCCTCTGCACACACACAGACGCAACTCTGTCTTGCTACTTTGCCAAACAGGAGACAAAATAATTCCCAAATTCATGGCCCAGACAAAAATACAGCCAAATTAGCAAGACTCGGAATGTAATAAATCATCTGCTCACCAAACACTTGAACATCGTAGAGCACGGTGGCGGATCCGTCCGAGCCCATGCCGTTGTCCGCTCTGCAGACGTACGTGCCCGAATCGCCCTCGCTCACGGCGTCGATCAGCAGGTTGCTCAGCAGAAAGCGCGTGTTGTTGTGAGAGCGCAAGTCCAGCCCGTCTTTCGCCCACGTGACCTGCGGGGTAGGGATGCCGCTGGCCACGCACTCCAGCACCAGCCGCTGGCCTTTGGTCACCATGATGGAGCGGGGCGCTGGCGGATAGATGATGCGAGCCGCTTCGGACGTGGAGCCTGAAAGAGCGATGGAGAGAGTCGAGATATGGATGATGAAACAGATGCTAAATTAAAACATCTACGTACGTTTAATCTCCAACTTTGACGATTGTAAAAAAATGAACCATAAGTTTAGATCTTTCCTAACTAAACAAATTATGCAAAGATTAAATCTCCCTGTTTTGTCTTGATGTTGATGTTCAAAACCGAGACTCACGGCGAATGCGCAGGCGATCGGTGGATCTAGATGTTTTGACTTCCTGAGTGACAGGATTGTAAGCGGCACACTTGTACGGCCCCTCGTCGTCCTGGGTGGCGTTGGCTATCTGCAGGTTCCCTGATGGCATGATGAGGTAGTTTCCTAAAATAAAAAAAAGAAAAAATACATGCTGAATGAGAGAAGCCCAACAGACAAAGAATGAGATATACTACAGTGAATCCAAGACCTAAAAAGGCTCCTGATCTGGCTTTACTTCTGTTTTTAAGCCATTGCTTGTGTCGCCAAGTAGATATAAAATGCAAAAATCTCCAATTATTCAGTTTAATCATATGTCATTTGCTGAAAACTTTATATGATCCCTACTCATTTGCATTAATTGTGTTTTTGCTCCCCATTTTTACAAAATGTACTTGATCATGATGTCCCAACCAAAACCTAATCAAGGGAGTCCTGGAACCACACTTTATCACAGTAAACTACGAGAACATACTTTGTCATTAAGATCTTTTATGCTTGATTGGATGTCATACGGTTAATGACCGCTTTTCATTTCAGAAAGTTGGTTATGAAACGATCTAAACCCAGAGGCAGAAATGAGTGGTTCACACCCAGTGCTGGTTAAAGTGCAAAACCAATCACCAAAAAAAAACAAAAAAAAACAATAAAAACTAAAGAGTATAGCAAGGTTGCCAACTCTCACTCTCCTGGAGTGATGAGAGTTCTTCCATTTCTTACTTTGCCCACATAAATCTCACTGCAAATGTGGAAAGCTGAGGACAGCTGTTTATGATTGAGTCAAAACAGTTAGCCAGTTCTCTTTAGAGTCCTGACTACCCTCTGCGCATGTTTGCAATCTTTGGTGTCGTTTCCTCAGCATGGCTAAGAAACTGAATGACTTGGAGTTGATACTTCCTCTCCCTGAAAACCTGCTAGTCCTCTCTCCTATAGCCCTCTGATGTCATCCACCACCAATCACCTCCATAGGTTTTATGTGAAAGGAAGAGAACTTGTTGTTTTTCATTTCATCACCAAACTTTAGCTACATTGAAATATTTAACAACGAGGTTGTCTATATGCGTGGCAGCAGCAGTCAGTTAAGAGTGCTTGGAAAAAAAAAAATGTTCCTGAAGGCATCCTGGGAGAGTTACCAGTGTTGGAGAGAGCATATCAAAATATTCACCCAATCGCATCACTTTGCCAAAATAAACCAAAGCTTGTTAAGCTGTTTCCATAGCAACATAGTACTGATATAAGCTAATTTAATTGCATCAGCAGCGTTGTAGTTTTTACAATAACGACCTCACCTGCAGCCCTGTTTCACTCCAACGAAAAAGTGAAAATGCATTGAGAAACAACATTTTTCCAAAAACAGTGAATGCACCATACTGAAACAATCCCAGGCTGCACTTACAACAACACATTTTAGTGTAGAAGTTGTTACTAAGGGAAGAAGAATATATTCCCCATTATCAACTCTTAGTTACCAAAGTTTTACCCAACTTATTGCAGTAAAGTTTCTCTGTTTAATCCCTTCGTTGTGAAAATTTAGATTTTAGAAATGTTGGCATTCTTTTGCAATTCCCACACATCAACATTAATCATATCATATCATCTCTGTTTGAGCCGTGTAACATGCTGCTCTCTGTCACAGTGCCACAACGCCTCATAAATAATGAAAAGTCACAGAGAGCTTCTCAAAGCTTCTGAACAGCTGCAGTGGTTGAAAAAAAAAAACGATTTAACAATCCGACGCAAAAAAGGGAAAATCTAAGCTTTCTCACTCAAATATTAAATTTGTATATCTGAATATTGTGTGTGATGGCCTCAATTCTATTTTTTACTTGAATATATAGTTCCTTTTGTAAAGGAGATGTGCTGCATGTCTTTATTTGTACAGATACAAATAAAGACAAAACCTGGAGAATTTTCAGATTTCCAGAAAGAGACAACTCTCTTGCTGAAAATGAACGGCTTTTGACAGATCTATCCTTCGGTGAATTGTGCTTTCAACTCAAATGTTGGCAACTCTGGAGACAGCAAAGTATTTTTATCCACTCACGACTACTGTATTCGATATCTCGCAACAGTTATGACAAAATGTGTGACTAGCAACCACCTTTAGCAACAGTTTGATTTATGGAGGTGTTTGGCAGAGTTAATTTACTCTGTGGTCAGGGTTTGTTTACTTGGCCTCTACAGTCATTAAAAGCACAAAGACAGCTGAAAATACATTAGGCACTTTGGAATAAGAGGATGACAAAGAAGAAAAGCTAAATGAAAACAAGAACAACAAAAAAAAAAGTCCACGTTGCAAAACTTTGGTTTGTAACATGAGCCCTCAGAGCCATTCCATTACAAGGCTGTACTATCCTAACACTCCACATAGTGGCGCCCTTGAGTCTGAGTCAGAACAATCTGCCAGCTTTTGACAATGTGGTATTCATTTCCTCACAGATAAGAGGCAGATATCAGTACCTATGGCTCCCAGGCATCATCAGCATACTAGTGACAAACCACTGGAGCTTTTTTTCTTTTCTTCCAGGAGACTTAGAAGTAAAACCATTTGAAAAATAAACAACCGCATTCCCATGTTGCAACATTCCCCAGATAACGGCCTTATCACAGGCTTTATGAAGCGGTCAGAGGGGAGGATTACAGCATTCCTGTAAATAATGGAGACAGTTTAGGAATTAAATTGGGATGCGGGATGAGAACGAGGAGCGGTACCTTTGGACGTCTCCAGCCATTCCTGTTTGACACTGTAGCGGACCTGAGCTTTGGGCTGACTCTCCGGGAGATGACACTCGATGACGGCTGTGTTGCCTTCATCGACTTCTATCTCCTGTTGGATGTCGGGTTCGAAATCCCGTAGCTCTGCAACAGCACACAGAATGACGGAAATGGTCAGAAAGCTGCACAACTGCTTCGTTTCAGCAGCTAAGCGCACCAAATAAAACTCATCTAGCTGCACATGTACACAGTCAGTCCTCAGCTTTCGAAGCAGAGAAACCACAATATTTTGAGCAATAATAACTGCGCTGTCTCTGTGCTGAGTGTCTGTCACAGCAGCTTCACTCTGCTGTGTTGCAACCACATTGTTTCTCTTCTTCCCCACTGTGTGATCCAGTTAAACTTGCTGGAATTTCATAAAAAATGTTGTTTTATTTTAAATCATTCCAGTTTCTTGTTTTTTCTTGCAATCAAAATAGTGTCACTCAAAAGCCAAAAACGGGGTCTCTGTACTATCCGAGGAGGTCTCATCAATCCTCCCCGACATCAGATCAGGACTGGAACTGATTCGGAGTCTGTGGGAAATGTGGGAGCGGGATTACTGGAGCCATGTGCTACGACCGTGTTCCTGCAGACACAGAGTCTGCACAGCCTAGATGATCATCTGACCCCGTGACCCTCCTCCCCTCTTTTAAAAAACTCCAGCCTGAGCGGCCCAGAGGGCTGAGCAGGACGGGTCAAAGGTGAGAGGGTAGAGTTACAGGGGCAGATTTCCAGTTTGGGCTCGAGAGGAAGCGACCAAGCTCTGCTCTTAAGAGGCCGGAACAAAACAGAACCCCAGAAAGCAAAAGCCGAGGGAAGAAAAAGAAGGCAGGGAGAAGCTTGGAGTGGGAGGGAGAGCAGGAGAAATTCGTCAAGGAGGAGTTCAAGAGTGAAATGAAAGATAAATAAAACTTCTTGTGGAGCGTAATTAAACGTCTACCAGTATTTTGTTGATTTATTCTTAACAAACACAGGCTCTCCGTCCTTTCCAGAGGTGCTATAAATGCTGTGTTTTTCTTGGACTGGTCACACACTTTAGCACAAAAGAAAAGAAATGGGGGGGAGAAGGGGAGCTGCAAAAGAGAGAAAAAAAATTAGCAGCTGATCAGATTTATACACGGCTCTGACTCAATAAGCAAATCTCAATCAGGGCTTCGGTTTCCACCACGGTGTAGTCAAATCACTGGCGCAAACATGTCCACAGCAGATTAATCTGCTATTTGTGCTGGATGTGAACCCCCTGCCAGCATCTGGAGGAGCTTTGACGGGAGAAATGAGGGAGGCAGATCAGGGTACACACACACACGCACGCGCACCCCCACACACTCAACAGCTCCATCTCAAGACTGTCAGCACTGATTCTGAAAGATGAGAATCCAAGCCGGGGCATGCAAGGCTTTAGTGGTGTGTGTGGCGCTCCATTTGCTATATCAATCGGGTGCTGTTTTTACAGCCCCAGCCTTCACATCTACCCATCCTCCTCTTTCTCTAACCCACCCCATTAACACCTCTGAACCCTCTGTTTAACTCCCCCCTCTCGCATTCTTCACAACCCATCCACAATGCCACTCAGGTGCGCGTGTGTGTCTGAGACACCTTTTTTGTGCGAGCGAGCATCCCTGCATGCACAGAGGATTGATTGTATGCATAAAGTGAAGCAGACCTCCCACACCAGGGCAGCTTGGCAAGGCCCACAAAAAATATTTCAAGAAGAGACAGTGTATTCATCATCTTTATGCACAGCAGCAGGAGGCCTGTCTGTGTTTTTGCATCTGAATCCGAACATGTTTGTGCAACGTGTTGTGCAGATACACGGCGGGGTTGATTGTCAGCACAGGAATTTGAGCGAGCCGCTTTGGTGCCGAGGGTCTGGAATAAACCTAGATTGATGGTAAAAAACATGTGCATACAGCTAAGAGGGTTCAGAATGAAAGGAAAATGGAGCGATTCCTTAGGCAATCTGGGGGTGGCCAAGGAGAACCTTTATTAAATTAGAGATGATATTTTTTTTTTTTTAAGAAGCCAGCTCCACATCTAGCTGTTCCTGCATGATTTATACACATTCAAATGTTAATGTCTGTGTACCACGCCTTGCAGGAGTATTTATGCACCTTTAGCGTTTTTGGAGAAGTTTAAAGTACATCTCTTTGAGCACTTCTCGCTACACTCATTATCTCAACATGAAAAGAGCACACAGAGCTCAATGAAAAAAAAGGTGGCAGCATCATGCTGCGGGGCTGTTTTTGCAAAAGACTCAGGAGAAGATTTGCAAAATAGCTCAAGTTCAGCCAGGTTAGACGGAGAAAATCCGCTAAATGAAATAGGCAACATTTTTAGACTCAATGGGGAAAGCTGATGGAGACAGACCCCAAAAGATCTGCAGCTGAGCGGGCTGGAAACAATGCATACCACAAGTTTTATATTTCAATTTGAGAAGAGAATTGAAAGCTCAGGAGTCATTTTCCTTACACTTCATAATTATACCATAATTTCTGTTGGTCTGCCACATAAACTCCCAATAAAATACATTAACGTTTATGTTTGTAAGGGAATAAAAAGTATGTTTTGCGAGGCACTAGAGATGCTGTGGAAAGAGGAAAGATAAAGAAATCAGTGCTGCAGATCCCCCCCAAAAAAACAAAAACAAAAAAAAAAACAGGGAAGGTAAAAAAGTAATGAAAGCGAGGAGGAGGAGAGAAAGTGACACGGAGTGAAAATGTGCAGAGAGAGAGAGAGAGAGACGTGTGAGAGTGAGTGTGACGTCTCGTCTCATCTCCTGTCAGGCTCTTGTCTCGACTGGCCTAAAAACACCCCGAGCTTCCCAAGTTGAGGCAACTTCACACATCAATCACATCTGTGCATGTAAAACAATACTGTTAACAGCAGCCCTGCCTAAACCCATATCCTCCGCCAACCCCAGTCCCTACCCACACACACACACACACACACGCACACACACGCACACCAGTCTTATCTCCCTCCAGCCTTCTTCCCGATAATGGGGCTGTAATTTCTGACCAGGTCTGCTGTCAGGCCCTGTGGAGTGGAATGTGGAGTTAAGAGGAGCAAAAAAAAAAAAGAAAAAAAAAAAGAGAAAAAAGGAGCCACTGAAGGTAGAGGGCCCCCACGGTGAGTGCCGGTCCCTTCTTTCCCCCTGCTCAGACTGGCCCCCGGCCCCAGGGTCCCCTCCATTCCAAAAGCTCATGTTTCACAGTTTCAGGCCTTCTCTCAGTCCCATGATGCATATCAAATATAAGAGTGCAGACTTGGTGCAGCCAAGCACTGAAAGCATGAGGAATCATTTATTTTAACTAATAGATCAATATGACTCACTATCAAAGCAGCTGTTTTGTCCAACTAAACACGCGAGCGTTGTAGTTCTCATCCGATTTTCAGTGTAAAAAGAAAAACTTCAGATAGTTTTAGCCCTCAATAGAGCTGAGATTCAAACAGGCTATAACCACTGGAAAAGTACAGAGTTTACAATGTATTGATAAAGCTTTTAAGCAAACAAATACCACCTCCTCACTGTTTTTGTTCTACTCGAGGAAAATCAACTTGAGGGAGACTTTTGGATACTCTGACTAAACCATAAAGAGGCCTGTGTGTTTATTTGTTACGGTTTTGTGTGGGCGACTACTCACTGGCAGCGGTGACGTTAGCAGGCACGCTCGCCAGAGAACCAGCGCCGGTGCTGGCCACACACTGGTATCTGCCCAGCGTCCGGTTGGTCAAAGCAGGGATGAGAAGGCTGCCAGGGTTCAGCACCACGCCCAGATCGCCGCTCGACAGCTGCTCACCGTTGAGACACCAGCTGAGCTTGGCTGAGGCGGGTCGGGCGCTGCAGCGCAACATGACGCTGCCTCCAAGCTTCTGCACCACAGACACGGGCTCCTCGGTGAACACCGGCACCTCATCTGAAGAGACGAATATACAAAAGCACCGAGATCAGGGTTAAAGACAGAACAGCGTATGACATTTGGAAGAAACCTACACAGCAAAATCACTAAATCTTACCAAGTATTCTAGTCTAGTTTCTATTGCAAATATCCTAGCACACTTGAAATGAGACTATACTAACTTACAAGAAACTTTTCAGCAAGATATAGAAGCTTGTTTTAAGTCAATAATTACTTAATATTTATGAAAATAATTAAATAATCTGCCAGTGCACCTAGTACTTTCCTTATCAATATTCAAGAAGTTTTGATTCCTATATTGTTGAAAAGTAACTTGTAAGTTAGTTTCATCTTATTTTAAGTATACCAACATGTTTCCACTAGAAACTAGTCAAAAATAATTGGTAAGATTTGGTGTTTTTGCGTTATACAAGATTCACACACGGGCTGCACAATGGCGCAGTTGGTAGCACTGTTGCCTGGCAGCAAGAATGTTCTGGGTTCGATTCCCGGCCCGGGATCTTTCTGCATGGAGTTTGCATGTTCTCCCTGTGCATGCGTGGGTTCTCTCCTGGTACTCCGGCTTCCTCCCTCAGTCCAAAAACATGACTGTCAGATTAACTGGTTTCTCTAAAATTGTCCTTAGGTGTGAGTGTGTGTGTGCATGGTTGTTTGTCCTGTCCTTCTCAGTGTTGCCCTGCGACAGACTGGCGACCTGTCCAGGGTGTACCCAGCCTCTCGCCTGAAACGTTAGCTGGAGTTAGGCAGCTAACCCCAGTCCCGACCCCAGTAGGGACAAGGGTGTACAAAAAATGGATGAATGGAAAATTCGCACACATTTTCCTGTCATGTTTTCAGCCCTTCTGAGGACATTTATAAGTATAAATACAAAAAGAGTATAAGGAATGCACTAAACAGTAGTCAGTTTTCAAATATGCCAGCTGGAAAACACAGAGACTGGAAGGAAAAAAAGAGGAATAATAAAAATGTACATGAATTTTGTACAAATGGACCAGATGGATGGATGATTAATTAAGAGATGTTTCTTTCTCTCCATTTATCCATATACACGCACTATTAAACTCTACATCTACATCAAATTTGCTATGAAAGTTGTAAAAGGTGTACTATCGACTAATCAAACTATATCGATTAATAATAAATAATTCAATCAACTATCTTCATTGATTCATTTGATTAATGAGGAACCGACTCCAGCTTTCTATACAAAGCTTCTTTTCATTTTCAGTTCACTCATGGTGGCTATCCACGCCAGTCCAAATTACCTCCTTATTCAAATCTATTTCAAATAAACTGCTGCTGCCAGACATATAAAACAGTTCACTCCCTGTGTTGAAGCCAGAAAACGTCCTGGCACGACTTATCATCCACCAGGTGTTTAGAAAAACTAAATGTACAGAGCACTTGGAAAGGGAGGTTACACAGAGTACCGTCCAATGAGAGGAGGTCGGAAATGGCAGGGAGAGGTGTTATTATGACTAATAAAACTAAAGAATGGCAGAATCTAAAAATTTTTTAAAGCATTTCAATGAATATTGATGTAAAAAGTCTATTATTTCAGTAAATATATTTAAAAGTGTTTATTCCTGTCCATTGTGATGATTACAATTTACAGGGAATGTAAAATAATCAGTTTCTTATGAAACTTTACTATTACGTAAGATCAATTAAAAAAAAAAAACTTTTAATACATAATAACTATGCCAAGGTCATGTTCCAGCCTACAATTACTAAGTGTTGTATCCAAACATATTACTAGAAAGTTGAGTGGAAAGAGAAAGCGTGGCAGACATAAACTAAAAGTAGGGACAGCCTCAACTTTGATTGTAATTTACTGAGAAAGAATTTAATTAACTATAAGTCATAAGGACAGAAATGAAAAAATACATGGTTCAAGTTATGACCCTGCATGCAGTAATTATGTACAACAAATGAGTTTTAGTTGAATTAAATTACTGAAATAGATGAGCTTTCAGTTGTTTTTGAACTCACAAGTGGTTGAAGCGCCGCTCTGCAGGCAGCACAGCAGAACTGCACCCAGAGCACAAAACACTGGAGCTTTTCTCTTTTTCATCCAAGGAGTCCAGTCTTGCTTTCCAGACATTTTCCATGCACTATGCCCTGAAAAACACAACAGATAATGATTAGAGGGTCATTTACATACTTAGCACAGTGAAAACAAACAGCCTAAGCACAGTTAATCTGACTGACTCACACAAAAACACCAACACCTGCGCCAAAAAAACACATGATTCGACTGGGAGACAAACAACGCTCACCAAATAAGGCAGCCCTGAACTCATACTTGCACTCCTCTGTCAGCTCGGATCTAGCTTGTGTATGCGCGAACAAAAACAGGCAGCCATTAACACAACCCAGGTGAGATGGCTGCACTCTGCAGCACCCTCAGCAGCCAAAACTCCAGACACAAATAAAGCCTTTCTTTTCTCTCAGCCCCCATTTCTCCGCCTGCACCCGCACTCCAGCCTGCACTCATCAAAGGGGCGCTCTCATTCAGCGGGCCGTAACCTGAGCCCACCGCCTTCCCGCTCAGGTGTAACCGATACAGGTAGAGGGGCTTAGACAGAGGAAGGAGGGAGGGAAGAGGAGAAGGGGAAAACACATAGGCAGCATTCAGGAGCTGGGACAAAGAGCAACTAATGAGAGTCAGGACAGGAGAAGGCGGATAGAGTTGGGGGGGGAGAACGTATATCCCAGCAGTGATGAGTGTGTTGAAGGTAAAGAAGTGCTATTTTGTTCCCCAGAACAGAATATATTGAGAGTAATAGCCAGTATATGAACAACTAACACAGAGGAGAGCTTTTCTCTCCACTGTCGTCTTAGCCAAGTTTCCTGAATTCTTTCCTGTCAGGTTAAACTAACAACTTCCCGTCAGGATGAGGAGGGTGGTCCTGCAAAAGTGAAGTTCCCTTTCTCCCCCTTTACTCTTACAAACATATGATTGCACGCCTCTGAACACACTCAGCTGTCCTGTAGTAGTGGAAGCAGAACACAACTTTCACATTTATCCTATTAGAGCAGGAGGAACGATTAATGGCGCTCTCTTGCACACAAATACAGACTTGTGTTACGGGCTCAGGACGGGTTGGGGTTGGGGGGGTGAGGGGGGGCAAAGAAGGAGAAACAGTTAGTGGAAACTCTTACAGCGCACCTTCATCATCTAATGGGAGCTGTAAAAAAAAGTTTTGCTGCCAGGCACATTTATTGAAAATGAGCAAAGGAGGAGGCTAATGGAAAAACAGCTCCCAATGTCTGTAACTGCTAAACCAGACCACACATTGCTCTGCAGAAACCTGATTGTGTAAACAACTCTAGATGATGAATTCAGATGAAAACAGCAGCAGCAAGCCATTCGCATGAAAACTTAATGTGTGGTGCTGCAAGTTACTGTACCTCTCAACAGCTTTAGTTTTAATACGCATTGAAATAAATTAGGTTTTTTTCGTGTCAGTTTGGATGCGGCATCAAAAATCTGCACACAAATACCTAGCCAGCAGAAACAGGCCCTATCCCTAACTGTAATACTCTGGTGTAAAAGGCAAAAAACATGTGATCTTCTGTTTATTTCTTGAAATCAATCAAGGTGGACTCGCATGCTGCTGAGAGAAAAGTGCTGAAATAGAAGGCGAGGACTCCTGAAAAGAGCAATTATTAGGCAGGCTTTTACACGAAGCAGATTCTGTGAGTCAGACTTCATGAACGGCCCACATGCTTTCAGTTTGAGTAGATTTTAGTACTGCTTTTCCTCCCCTTCCGATGTAATTTATAGTGTGTTGATATGGATTGTAATTTTTTATTTTTTTTACTTCTTACAAGAGCAGTCTGACTGTTCCAAGAGTTGGTCTTCCAACTTTCAATGACAAGGGGACCACACCAGAGCCAAAATCTCACATGACCGCTGTGTGGGTAAAAGTTGCATCGAGTTAATTGCAGGGTGTGTAATTAATTGCAATTGATCACATTTTAATTAAAAGCTATATATCAACAAAATAAACTATGTTCTCAATTCAAAAACCCCTTTTGCTGCTGAACTACTGAGTAAATAGACATGCGAGCACGAAAACAAAGATATTTATTGTTTATTCTCTTAATTAGGTTATTCATCCATCAGGCAAAGTCCTATTCTACTCATTCAGCTTTTAAATGTTTCAGGAACTCCTGATCATTCATGCAACATCTTTGAAAAACGCTTTAAAATTTTTAACTATGGACCCAACAATGGTATTGGGTTTGTTTGTTGCAGATGTTTTGCATTAATATGATATTTAAGGCTTGAATAATTCAGTTGGACAAACAGGAGTTGGCCTATCAGATCGTTTTGAGGCAGGAATTAGAATAGAAACAGAAACGTTGATCCGTAGTGAGCCAAGAGTAGCAGCTTTGACATACATTGCTGTTATTCACAGTTGTTGCTTGTGTGTCAGATTTATGGGTGTACCAGAAACAACACGCAAGTACAAAGGTTCCACTCAGAACTTTTGTAGGCTAAAAAAAATAAATAAATAGTCCTGGCCTAACAATAAATCATTGAAATGCAACATACATCCAATTATATATGAGTGAATAGCTAGTTGTTAAAGTCATCTATGGACAAAACACATCATTAGCATTATTAGCTTGTGCTGCTAATAGCAATTAACCTGGCAGAATTCACTTTTATAGACAACATAACTATATTCTGTTGGTTTTTATTTTATTTTAGCTGACAATTAGCTCTGCATTTAAAAAAATCCATTCATACACTGAAGTCTTTATCAATCTTCTCAAAACGTGGTGGTTATCTCCAAGAGTTTTTGTTTTATCATTATCATTTCACAGACTAACACAGTATCACAATGACCAGAGAAAAAATAACTATGGTGCCTTCTGTAATCGAGATAAAGTCTCGCAGATTTGTTCCTTCTCATTCACTCTCTTGTCCACAGAGAGGCCCATCAGTAGCGGGTTTACTCTGTAAACAAACAGCAAACTGCTTGGATCCAGGAGGCAGCAGAGCTGAAGGCTTGTGGCTTCTGTGGCTGTTTGCATTATGGACACAACTCAGGACAGCTGGCTGTACATGTGTATCGAGCACCTGTCACAGCTGCGAGAGTCAATAACTGTAAACCACACTGAACCACCAGCCAAGCGGACACACAACGGTTTACGCTGCCCTGCTCTGAAATCGCTTACCTGTTCGGTTTGCTGCAAAATCGGCAGAAGGACGACATGACATGAGCAGAGACAGAGATAATGCCTTGTTGTATCAGTGGTATGAGTAGGCCCCTCGTATATCATCAGTCCCTAAAAGGCAGCCCTGTTCCTCTGAGCCTGTCTGTCTGATTCATTAGTCAGCTGGGTCCTCTGTTTGCTTTGCCTCAAGATGAAAAGTTGGCCCGACATCTATGTCCAAGTTTTTCCATCCATCGCTCCCAGAGAGGTCACAGACGTAGAGGCAAATGGAGCTTCCTACGCATCAGGGTGACTGATAAAACACAGAGCATCCACCCCGACAGCTCCACTAAATTAGCAGCTCAGCTTGTGTTTGTATACTGAGACTGTTTTGTTTTGGCCTCAACACAAAGATCACTTCAGCATGGCAAACTTCTAAAATAGTCTTGTGTTGCAGGTATAAAACAGCTTGAGCTTTCCAAATTAGGCAGTTCAGGGAGAAAACGGCATTTCTGTAACCACATTAAAAGATAAAGTAAAGAATTTCTCAGAATCAAGAAACTAAAACAGACCACTTCCACTTGATTTATGGGTATTTTTTCTGTCTGGAGAACAGAGAACATTTAGGGCAGACATCAGGCCTAAGGACGTTCATGAAAGACGACAAAGAACAAAAAAACAAAAGTTATATAACTGCAGCTTCTCATAGAGCTGCTTTGACGGCTGTAGAGTAGCTCAATGGAAAGAACACACATTCCTAACTTTACAAGTCATGGATCTTCATTAAGAGCAGTTGGTTTATTTTGGTGGTAGCTTGTTTTATGTTAAATAAACACCTTTAATTACAAAAGTATCCATTTAGCCAGGAGAATTGAGCATACTCCGATTTTTATAAAATGCTTTTATTTGAGAAGCCAGCTGTGGTGCAGTTATTAATGCCTGCTAAATGTGGTTTGGTTTTTAGGTGAAACAACTGTTTCATAACCATAACAAGGTCTATCAAGATTATAAGAAGCTGTGGTTTCAGAACCTCTACAATATTTTCTGGTTTTTAGACCTCTCCTAAGATTTAAATCTATTCATGTAAAATGTTAGAGAAACAACCAGTGTGACACTGCATCCCTACTACCCCTATTGGCCATTCAGCTGGATGGAAGAAAACTGCAACACTCTCTCCTTCCATTAAAAAAGCAAATCAAGTTCAGGCCTACACCAACACCATTTAATCAACTTTCAAACCATTGGCACCATTTTTATTGGTGGTTATTTATGAAAAAGGGGATGATTGTGGAGTTCGGAGGCAGTGAGTCACCAGTGATCTTTCCTGTCAAGCATGTACTGAGAACGTGTTAAATGTTTCTGGCCAGAATGACTTTTATAAAAGTGAAGAGGTTTAAAAAGCAAAAACTCCCACTTTGTGTTTTACACAGGAAGGTTATGGGTGGTGTACTGTACTCTTAAATGACCAAGCTGTTTCTAAACAACCAAGCAATGGTTTACTTTGGTTTATCGATACCAAGGTCTATCAAGATTATAAGAAGCTGTGGTTTCAGAACCTCTACAACATTTTCTGTTTTTTAGACCTTTCCTGATTTAAATTTATTCATGTAAGATGTTAGAGGAACAACCAGTGTGACACCGCATCCCTACTTTCCCTATTGGCCATTCAGCTGGATGGAAGAAAACTACAACACTCTCTCCTTCCATTAAAAAAACAAATCAAGTTCAGTTGTTTGGAAATGTTTCTACTCTTGAAAAACATGAGGTGAAAATGTAAAAAAAAAAAAAAAAGAGAGAGAAAAGGAAAGAAGCATCAAATACCACTCTTATTAAGGTAATAGAGATCTATTCACAAAAGATGCAAAGATGTCAAATGACCACTTGTCAATGGACTTTACCTAAGGAGCTACCTGCTTGCTCAGATTGCCAGACTGCACTCGGATTTCCCTACTTATTATTTGCCGATATAAGCTTATTATACTCCAATTAGGACAAGGATAATATTCTGTGCAATAAGCTCTTGATAACTAATACAAATTATATTAGTTATCAAGGTAGTCATACCTTGAGAATCTCATACTGACAAAAGCCTGGTCATAAAATAGCATTTGCATAGAAAATTATCTCATCATTAGTGTTAAAATATTTGCTATGCTCTTGGAAAAGCTGTTGGCCACATCTCCAAGACCAACTGATCTACATTTAGACTAAATGACGGGTACTACAAGAGTTATCTAATCAAGGTAGAAAACTTATAAACTCACTTAATAAACTCTGGTCTTTTCTTAAGGCTTAATCTTTCTTGTGAAGGCTGTTGCCTCATGCTTCAAGAGCTAAAACATAATCACATACCGGGCAACGTATAAATATTTTACAAGATAAAAAACCCTCAGAGCAGCAACATTTAAACACATGGTGTAACTTAATGAGATATAAATACTTGGAGTACAAGTCCCAAGAGACATACCCCAAAACAGGAACAACTAAGAAACAATGCAACGCAGTATTTGTGGTGCACAGGCATGTATCATGACCATAGCTATGCAAGTGCCTTATAAGATGATGAGCAGGACAGTCACTTGACAGAAGTTCATTGTGAGCGTGCTAAGTAAAGACAGTGAGGGACCCAGTCCTCTCGGGCCACTGCCAGTCCCATTGTCCCCCTGCCTCCGTGGATAAATTCATTTTGACAACCCTGCTAATTGGATAAAACCAGACTGGAGCCTCCTCCCTGAGCTCTCACATTCCATCTGCTTTCTGGCATGGAGAAGGCACGCAGGAGGGAGGGAGGAGGTGAAGTGCTCGCAGGGTAGTAACTCCAGAGGAGTTGAGCTGTTGAATATTTATCACCTCCCCAAATTTGCCCCCCTTCCTGCAGTTTTACGTCTTTTTACACTCCATGCCCCCTCCCAACATTTCACTCTGGAGGTTCTCCAAACACCACAAAGCCCCCCCTCTAGATAAACACATGCGGTGTCAAGTGTGAGGAGTGCCGGGGGTTCAACTGCCCCCGCTCGAGCCCTAGGCCCACAATGCCGAGCTGCATAGCTGCCATGCGGGAGGCCGGTTGCCCCTGGTGACGCTAACAGGCAGAACGCACCTTAATAGAGTGGAGAGTCATTGTAAAGCAGTGAGCCGGTGCAAGGACAAAGACCCCGCAGACCCCTGGAGAAAAGGGAGACGCTGCTCTGAAGGGCCCAGGGAAGAGCTGATGGGCTCTGCTCAATGACCAAAGAGAGCGGAAGGGGGGATACGTGGCAGAGAGGTTAGAGAGTGGAGAGTCTGTGGAGGCAGGGGGGAAGAACAGGGGGTGGTCAATGCCTTTATCGATTGATGTGAAATGGTTAAAAGAGGTATATGAAAGCAGTGGTAGTGGGGGCGGTGACTGAAAAAGCCGAACAGCAACTTAAATTAATATAGAGGACGTCGACTGGCAGGCGAGCGGGAGGAGAGAGCAGAGCCTCGTCAATGAGAGGGAGTGTTTGTGAGAGTGTCCCAACATATTTTCCCCTTACTCTGTCAATCTGGTCGCTGGCCTCTCGGTCGCCGCCTGGGATTTGTGCCGAGCGGCGCGCGATGAGACGAGTGCTGAGGTAGCTTAACAAACCAGCACCCTGCCCGATTTACCATCAAGCTCATTAACAGGAGATGGACATACAACACTAACAACAAGAAGCCCTTCTTTGAATTTAACCACCCATGAGTTCTCCATCAATCAGCACGTTCTCAACAAATTTGTGGCACAAACATTTCATTTTGCAATTCTGTCATAGCAAACATCTAATTATATTACAATAAATATTGCTGCTGTGAGCAAACTTCACTGTGGACTGATCTTGGTGTGTTCTTTTAGTCCAATCAAAAGTTTCATAGATCATTTGTCAAAACTGGTATTATGAACAACTGTGCTACCACAAACTTGACCTTTAGTAATGCAGTAGTACTGGTGCTAGAACAATCCTGGGGTAAAAGTACTACACTCCAAGATAATTCCTTCAAATGACCTTTTTAACTCCTTTACCCTCTTTATAAATTTAGACAAGGATTTTTGGTGAGGCTCTGAGCTTTCCTCTTTTTTTTTTTTTTTTTTTTTACCTGCATACCACCTACTCACTGTGTGTGTGGTGGTGAGACACACACAGTGAGTGAATTCTCTCAGTTCCACCTGATCTGCCAATAATAGTTGGGGGCACTTTAAGTGACATATAGTGATGGCATGAAAAGGTCAAACATGAGTTCTGTTTAGTTGGTCAGCGTACACTGTGGTGATCATTGTCAAAGCTCATAACTTTTGTCTTTGAGAGTATAAATGTTTCAGCTACTTAAACATTACAAAAAAATAAACATAAATACACAGATGTTGGTCAGAGCATTAAAAAAATGAGTCATCTTTTTTTTTTAAGATTGTCACGTTAAGAATTGGCGGGATGATAAAATGAAGCTGTATAATGATAAAAATGTCAGTGGGTCGTATAGCTAACTTCTGTTGGCACTAGAGGACAGACTGATCATTTCTTTAGAGTGTGTATTCTGAAGGCATTTTGTGACCTTTTTGTATTACTTTTTCATGCTAACTTTTACTTTTAGGCAGAATTAAAAAAAAAAAAAGAAAAGATAAAATAAAATAAACACTTTAATCCACATACTTTTTCTTTTCAACCCACTATTTGGTAGCCTTAGCATTAGATAATAATGTTAGAATCCGTTAAAGCATTAATTTCACCGCTTCATAGCCTAAATCAGTATGCAGTTAGGTGGATTTTGCCTCTGAAGGTAGTGAAGAAGTTTAAAGCAATGCATGTATGGGTTGCATATGTCAGCAAGATTAACCATTCCTAACTATCCCTGGAAAATGTGTTAGTTAGCAGAGAGTTAACATTTGGCAAGCACAGTATTATTCGAATTATTAGATTATTTCATTAATTTGTTAGTCACAACTCATGTAGACAAAGTTCAGTTTTTTTTTTTAGAGTTTCCTCTGTCACTTCTGTCACCTCGGGAGACACACTGCTCAAAAAGAAAGTGATCATAATCTGCCAATTTTTCTTTAATCAGCTCAGATTAGTGAGTCACTCTTAATAAAAATCAGATGTTACTTTAAAGGATAACCTTATAATTCCTTCAATTTATGCTGGATTTATAAATTGAAGGAATTTATAAATCAAAGTACCTGGCTGATAATAAATTACAAATCTGTATGAGTGAGAATAATCATTGCTCACCCAAAATGTAGCCATTGATAAGCTAGTGGTTATCTTGCCAAAAGTTGGTGTACGTTTACTTCATCGTCAGTTTATTGCATTAGTCAAATATACTGTCAGTGTACATGCATTACTGATCTACAAACCTACTAAAAAGATGCCTTAACTGAGAAAAAGCAAAAAGTAATTTCACATAATTCCTTCACAAATCAGCCATTTTGCTTACAGAGTGAAAATGCTTATGTCTCTGGATAACTCAACCTGGAGTGGACTCTCCCTGCTCTTGTTTTATATTCCACACAAGAAAAGACTTCGTCAGGGAACAGATCCTAAATCGATTCCCAGTTATCGTCCCGTTCTCCCAGAGCGCTCCACAGGCAGAAGGGAAAATTATGGAGTCTAATTTGGCAAGAAAATACTGCTCAACAGGTGGAGAGGGGATCAGTCCAAATCCAACCCCACACCCACTCGAAACACCCCCGTTCTCATGCCATAAAATTACACATCAAAAGCATCCCTAATGAGGCTGAGAATGCACCCCCTCACCCCCTTTCAAAATACGCTCTCTTAAAGACCCACACACATATTTATCCCTATGCTTTACAAAGTATTAACAAGCTGTTTGCCCGTCCAAGCGCTCCTTTACACCCACCCCTGCAGCCAATCCGGCACTAACGAGCTACAGAGCATCTGGAGGATTAAGGGATGGGATCTGGACGTTACTGCGTTGTGGAAGAAGGTGGCGTTCTAATCAATTAGGCACAGCGCCATTTGCATAATTTAGATAACGAGGCCGAATTAGCCGCACAGAGCTAATTATGATGCCATGGTGAGCACATCCACCCCACATTCCTAGGCTTGGGATAGTGATGCCAATATGCCCAGTGGGGCCATGGGAACAGGACGGGATCATCACGGCCACCCAGACCTGATGGGAGGTGAAGAAGAAGAAAAGGAGGAAGGATAGTTTGAAAGAGAAAAAAAACAACAAAGAAGAAAGTGATGGCCAGGATGACAGTTTTTCCACCATCTGGGAGAAAATTATGAAGGATTCTTTTGTAATTTGTTGCGCAATCACAATCACACAATTGCAAGGGGAGTAAGAAATTACATATAAAAAGACAAAAATATTTCCGTTTTGAAAAAAAATTGTGTCGTGTCTGTCACAGTGTGACTTTTCTAGTAAAGTTTAAGCTTTGCTTGTAGGCCCTGGATATGAAGATGTTTGCTTGAGGCATGACATCTTGTTGTATATCGTATGTTTGAAACGTTTTTTATTTTATTTATTTTTCAAAAGCAATTCAACAGGTACATGGTCTAGAATATTTGACTGATATGCCAAGCCCACATTCTGCCTGAACCTGGATTTTTAATTTTCTGGATTCTCCCCGTCTTGATGGCAATACCTGATACAGTAAAGTAGCCATGGGGACCAGTCCAGAGAGAGTAAAGGTCTTCCATTCCTCCTCCTTTTCATAGCAGACATTATGTCCACAATACAAATGCAAAGACTCCATAAAGGCTCTACAGACACTTTTCTGAGTATCTAGAATGTTTTTCTAACACACTTTTCCAAGGCCAGATTAAGCCAACTGGACTCCAATCTTAAAGACTCTTCCTTCACCTAACAATTTATGAGATGTGTTTATTGATAATAACCGATGTGTCTGATTTTCTGTTGCTTTTTGCATGTGCGGATAACTGCATATATATATGGGACTATAATGCAAAGTGTTACCAGACCTTTTTGTAGAGACACAGAACATTTTAGTGCACATTTAAGACAACAAACCTGGACCAAAACATTCTTAAAAATACACTTATTGAAATATCTTATTTGTAAAGCTAAAATATATATATATATATATTGCTAATACCATCATGCTCCCATGAACCCAAAAGTTGAGCATCTCCCTCAACTTATGAGCTGGATGTGTCACTACACCCCTAACACTCACATATTTCATTTAACCACAACCATTCTGTGACACATGAACAAGCGATCACACCATTACATGGTAAAAGTATATTCACAGAGGCACATAAACATGCAGACCTGAGGAAGTTTTTCCAACACCAAATGTCAACAGGCGAAAACACAGGCTACCATTTATCCTCAAGCCAGAGAGATAAAATACTGCAGGCCAATGTGGGCTTTTATAGCTGCCTATACTGTACACGCAGCCTGCTCCCTGTGTGTTCCTGCAACATCGAGAGGGAGGGAGAGAGAGTGGGTATTGGATGGGTTAAAGGGGCCCCCAAACTCTTTTGGCAGCTCATGCATCAGAGTGAATGGAACCAATTATAAATCAAGAGCAATTTCTTCCCATTATTCAGCAGGAACCCAGAGAAGACAGGGGGGGAAAAAGGGAGAGCGAGAGTTTGCCTGGTCCTAAAACTCTCAGTGGGAGATGAGGGAAAGAAGAGAAAAGCAGAGCGGATGAAAAATTATATGAAAAACAGATATGGGGAGACATCAGAAGGGAGAGATAAGGCAAAGACAGGCTGTGCAGCTGTATGGAAAAGCCAAAGGAGAAAGTTATAGCAACAACAGATACAGGGAAAAGGAGAAGAAGCAGGAAATTGAAGAAAAGGCCGTCGAGCGTCAGCCATGTCTGACATGGCGCAGCTAAGTTTGGCTGTAGGTTATGAAGTGAGAGCTGGTGGATCTGAAACGGTTTAGTGGAGAGGACAAACAGCTGGAAGAAGAAAAAAAAAAAGCTTTAAGTTTCAGGAGCTGGGTTTGTGACATGCTGGAAAGCTACCACTTGTCCCATCACTCAGAGCCGCCCGCAGATGTCCACAATCCTCCTC
The DNA here is from genome assembly GCA_903067095.1 of Girardinus metallicus. Lineage (NCBI taxonomy): Eukaryota > Metazoa > Chordata > Actinopteri > Cyprinodontiformes > Poeciliidae > Girardinus > Girardinus metallicus. Next base: position 74,858 of record CAEGAE010075414.1, read on the forward strand.
TAGAAATATCAGAAACTAAAACGTTAACCGACACACAGCTTTTTACAAGCAGACGGAGCCATTCTGTCGATGGAAAATTCCAGCTCTGATAACCTCAGGGGCCCAATAAGTAAGTGATCTGGTGCCCAGTGATTTATTCTGTTGAATCATGTCTTCTCCTGCCAGTCTAACATTCTTCAATGATGACTTTTCTTGCAACACAATAAATCTGATTACTGGTTAAAGACCTGGAACACGAACAAAATTCCCCTTAGATGTCTTTTTGATGCTTTTTATTGTTGCTGAAGAAAGGAAAACAATGTGCAGTTAATATTCCTGGAAGACAACTTGCTGTCAGAGAGGCAAACCTCCTAAAACCGACTGAAAATTTCCCAAATACACGCAACTGTGAGGCTTAAAGTGTGAGTGCAAACCTCAAGCCTGTGTGCAAATGATCTATTAGAGTGTCTGGGTTGCTTTTGGCTCGTAATAACGCCCCCCTAATCTTTGTCCAAATATCTGCTTTGCACACACTGAATTATTTGTCTACACACACAGAGAGCTTTCTTAGTGGAGTCTGGAGTTGATCAATGATCTAACGATGCAAACACAGCACTCGAAAACTGTGTGTTTGCCTGTTTGTCTGTAGAGGGAACCCAGAGGAAGGCTGGAATAACTTCATTATCCAATCAAGAGCGCCTTAAGTTTTGCTTTAAGCAGTGGAATTAATGAAGTTAACTGGCTCTAAAGGTTCAGAATAATCACCGTTAAGATGTTAATTCAAGTGTGATTTAGAGATGCACCAATCAGAGATTTTATAGCCAATCTCGAAGCATGATTTTGTAAAGATCTGAATTGTCACGTGAGTTGAGTTGAATCTGGTTTTTCTCGACATGCTAAGAATACCTACAAACCTCTTTTCTCATATTTTATCCACAAATTGAAAACTATCCAAACAATAGCTCAAAAGAAAATAAAACACTAATTTTCCTAAAAACCAGCCCAAGGCAGCAGAGTTGTCCGTCTCTCTGCTTCACTGGAAATCTACAAATGAAATTAGATCTTGCAGGTTATAAGAAAGAGGTGTTTATAAATTAAATCCCAATAAAAGGAACTGGAGCATATCTTATTTGCCCCTTTTCAAAACAGATTATTGTTTTCCCACTCTTCTTTTTCTTTTGGTACATACAAGTGCATCATATCACAAGGTACAAAACGTCCACTAGTAAATGAAAACACTGACCAATCGAATGTTTGAGAGGAACGGACTACTGTACAATCATAAGTCTGATTGTTGTATCGTTCATTTTTTATTTTTTTTGCAAATATACAAAATTATTAATCAGGCCATTGCATTCAAAGAAAAGAGTTGACGTCACACCGTGTTTCTGAGATACAGCAGTCAATGTTACACAGCCCTGCTGTTAAACAGGAGTTTTCAATCATTTTGAAACAAAGGCAACATTGTTATTGATCCCTTTTTAAACAGCTTTAAGCGTCTCATATTAGCATAATCGGCGTGGTTGACATTACTAACCATAGACATAAATTTCCCTGTGTATTCCCTGCAAAGTTGGTGGACTTTTACCCCTACCTGCGTATCGGATACAGTAAACGGGTCCAATCCAACATTGGTAGAAAAAAGTTCCTATTCCTGTATGAGGCCATCATAAACCATGACTTGAGCCGTCATTACAGACTCGATGGCTTTTATCATCTTATATTATCAATTAGTATAATTTGTGTGCTTTTCCCTTTACAGATTGTGCTTTAACCGTAGAGTCAGTAGTTCCCTTCCTTTAAGGCTAGACTTGTGAATAATTATGAAAGAGTTATGTAAAAATTATATAGCATATATAAAAAAATCCTGACTCTTCTGAGTAAAAATGCTCAGAAGAATCAAAGGGGGACCAGAATATGGCAATTTTACTTGTGACTGGCCGGTCCAGTTTGATGAATACCATTCATTTGACACCATACATAATGTGCCTTATTAAACTTATTGAGTGTGGAAGATTTTACTGAAGAGAGAAGTCTCAACTAGCTATTTTCAGTATGAGTATGATATTTAGAAAAGAAGCCAGAGGATGCACCAACAGCTTAATAAGGCTTTAGAAAGGAAACAATTGTCAACTGTTCATTAATGCAGCTACATTTTAGCAGAGGTGAGATTTAATCAGGAAGCAGAAAGTTGAATATTTCATAGCAAGGTTGCTCAGAAGAATAATTTTCCATCTGCGCTACAATATGTTAGAAAATGCTGGAAACCTTTTAGACATCTCACGGTTAAACAATCTGCAAATAATTGATTTTTCAGCTCCTTTCCCGACGTACCTTTCATTATCCCACTATCTTAATCGTTTTAACTACAGTCCTCTCAAACTCTGTTCAAACTTTCTCCTTCACTATCCCCTCCACATCACATTCCTTCATGTCCCCCTTTGTGGCCCTGGCTGGCAGTAAGGATCAAGAGAAGAGAGGTATGCAGCCCCAGGGGGAGGGGGGAGCGGACTACTGGCCACCTGCCAGCCCAGGTGTCCCTCTTAGGTTATCCAATGTCCGACTGGACACAAAAACTCTCTCTTGGGGGCCCAACCCTCCGATCAGTCATCGCCACAAGGACTAATGCACCGTATGTCAACAAGCCAACATTATGATCAGCAGAGGATGAAGCAGCCATATTTGGTAAAGGCTGCCTTCACAAAAGCTGCATCAACTCAGAATGCAGGAACAAACTGCTGCTAAATCATTTTTCTCTTCTCCCTCAAAAATTTTTCCTGTAACGCTTTAATCTCAAAACAGCCGCAAAGGTGAGAGCGACTGTGGATCAAAACAACAAGTGATGCATTCCATTGCAGAGAAACGGTTTTGATTGGACGACTAACACGTGCACACATTTGCCACAAAAGGCCCACAGATTCTGCCTGCAGGCTGCTATGACAACATAAGCATACTTGCTGTCAGAAAGATAAAAGGAAGGATTTTTTTTTTCTTCCTCTTTTGTCAATTAATGCCAATGTCACACCCACTAGTAATAACAATGCCCTTTCCCAGCGCCAGAGTCCGGACTGCTGTGTGCCAAATGTGAAATGCAGGCGCCAAAAACAGAAAACCTTCTGGTCCCGCCGGCTGTTTCTTATCTGAAAAATAATCTTAAAACACAGACTTTATAGACTTTGATTTACATCCAGATGTGGAAGCACACCAGACAAGTTAAATCCACTTGTTTCTTTAGTGACTCAAAGATCTGTGATACATGTGAAAACACTGCTCAAGTTACAGATACTGGTATCAAAGTAAACCAATATTTCAGGCAGCTGCAGTATCAAAACTGCTGAGGTTTTTGCATTCGGAGCAGAACGACATCGCACTTGACATACCCCCAGTGTATGGCTGAACACTGCCGGTCAGCTGACTGAAAGAAGACTTCCTATTTTTCTCTGCCAATTGCAGGAAAGATATTTAGCTAAAGATTGGATGTAGTGAAACATACAGACAGTCCAAGGTGTGAAAACTAAAGCCACTGGTATCCTATGGCTATGCGACTCGCCACCAAAGCACCAATTTTTTGTGGTTGTCACATGCAGTTCAGTTAAAAAGAAGTTATAGCTGTTGTGTGAAAAAAATAATTTCGAGTTAGTCATTTTTACAAGAAAATTTAATTTTATGCAATATATTTTTAGAAACTTTACAAGATGTCTTCTTTTCTAAGGGTCAAATAGATTTTGTGGCTCTATTTTAATTGTACTTTGTAGAAATTCCTTAAAAGGCTCTTAAGGTTAAAAAAGTTTCTGACATCTAAGTAGTCTTAACTATTTACTCTAGGTAGATAATTTTATAAATGTTACTTTGAATCAAAGTAAAATCTGAGATACTGTAATATTGTTACATCAGGTCAACACACCCATGAGAATCTCCTGAAAGTTAATTTTCAGAACTACATTCAAAGAGTTAGAGTCCTATTGTTCAGCCTGGTCTGGATAATAGGAACTTCTGGGTTAAAGCCTCAATACAATGCCAAACTACAACTTTCTTTTTCCTGATTGCCATCAGCCATTGCTTGAGTAAGAAAACCAGATTGTCTAAACTTGATATCATGATTATAGGTCAGAATAGGTTGAGCAAAAGTAAGTAACCCTAGGACTGGGGACATATTTATTAAAATATTTGTCAGCATTTCTTGAAACGGTTGGAACTACTAAGGGGAAAAAAAAGACCTACTTTTCCTGATTAGGTTAACATGAGTCAAAAGTTGCCTTAGTAGCCAAGAAAAACTCTTTAAATCATCCTAATAAATCTACTTTTACAGTGGCTTGGGAAGTGTAATGGCACTGGAGCTGATTAGGAGCTTATGGCACTCCTACTTAATCAAAAAGGCCAAAGTAGTGTGAGAAAACAGGCAGATAATCAGACTGGAATCATTTAGTTCCAACTTTGATCCGCCCGCCTGTCAGAGATGATCAGCAAAAACAACAAGAACCCAACGAGCAAACAACAAGGCCCCCTTCTTTTTACTGAGACCAATTAATTCGCTTATAGGCCCGGCGCCTAATTGGGGGAGGCCAGGCCATTCGTTTCGACTTTTAATCCAAGTGACACTGATTCAGCGGGAACAATCGGGCCCTCTTGTCCGATGCCATGTCTGTCACTGAATTACAGAGGTCCCCCTCCATGTAAAGAGGCGGCGAAGGCTAAATGTAATCCAAATCACAAAACGACACCTGGGGTTGGAAACTTGAGCCCCTGTGGCTGTTCCAGCAGGCCTTCTCCACCTCCTGCTCTTCCTGGCCAACACTCATTAGCAGCCTGGAGGACCGACAAGCATTTTTCTCATTAAATCAGACCTGAATGAGAGGATGATATCTCCTGACAGCACCTACATTCCCGTAAGGCAGCTCCAGCAGCTGCCTGTTTACTAGAAGCTTTTAATAGGGTCATTCTGACAGCAGGACTTTAGGGTGAGGAGAATATACTCAGGTGGGCTTGTCTTGTTATATGGGCAGCTACACTGACAAGAGATCAAACTGATGAGAATAAACCTAATTTTAGGCATGCAATTTCACCAAAATGAACTGTATAAAAACTGCTTTTAAAAGATCCATAAGATTTCTAGGTAAATTGAAATGGGTGCTACACCTTTCTTATGTCAAAACTCCACTCTTTTCCTAATTCAAATGTGTCTCTGTACTCTTAGTACTATCAAAAGAGCATTTTTAAGTATAAATACAATAGTTCACTTTGGAATTATGGGAGAAACTTCTACATGGTCAAGATTTAAACATGGAACCTGGAAAAAACTAGTGGAAACGATAACTATAAGGATGCAAAGAAGTATAGATGGGTGACTTACAGGCAAATAAATGGACAAATAAATAAGCAGGTTCATTTATAGAGAGGGGAAAGTGTGGAAATACAAATAGTTTTCCCTTTCCATGCTTATCCGGACATTGAAAACAGCTACCATCTATAAAATGTTATTTTTTTTTCTGACTTCTTGCAAACCCGTCATTCATTTTTCTGTGTTTTCTACGACATACGGAACAAACGTGCTCCTTCACACTCAGCCCTTCAGTCTGCTCCCTTTGGATATCATGGGGGTAAATGTGGCTCTGCTCCCCAGGTCTTGTTTTGCCTTACCCTATGGGAACGACTATAGGCTGCGGCCTGCAAACCCTGCACACATTTCCCAACTAAAAAGACATTAATGCGCGTTAAAAACACATCTCCTAGAGTCTGCAACGTGTCACTCTGCGATCTTAGCTCTGCTTTAACATGTATCGTGTTGTAATACATCGCAGGAGTTTAGAGGAAAAGTTTGGATAACACAAGCGCAGGCTTATCGTCCAATCAACAACAAGCTAAGCCCGACAACAAAGTTAATTCCACTTATAATAAGCAAATCTGACACTGACGAACGCATCGTACACGAAGGTCCAAACACCAACAGCGCTAATGAAGACAGTTTGGGAAAGGTTTACGTGATTTTCTAAAAGAGCAAAACAAAAACAAATGCGGCTATCAAAGCACACACTTTATGATGTAGAAAGTTGTAAAAGTTTCTCGGTCAATAAAGAAGCAGATCGTGCATTAAGTCGCGATAACAACTGGAAACACGCACCGAGGTAGATGAATTTATTGATAGATTAGTAATAGATGTTCCCAGGCAGCGCCACAACAGCACGGACCGCATGAAGCCATAAACTCACCAAATCTGACTGTAACTTTGCGGTTCTCACGATCCTTCTCCTGATTTCTCCTCTGAGTTGTAGTTCTCCCTCAAAAATAATAATAATAAAAAAAAGAAGGCACTTTTCGCTTTTCTTCTTCTTCCCTTTCTAAAGCTTAGCTGCTTTAGTAATTTACTGCGATGCCACCGACATTTTCTTCCTTCGGCTCCCCAAGTTCTCACATTGAAAGGCCGTTTTTGGATGACTGAGCTCTCAAACAATTCCTCCCTTTTGGAACGCCTTTTCGGGTCCTCCCACTTCCCAAGCAAGGAGGAGGGATCTGAACAATGGGGACTGGCTCCCAAAAAAAGAAAAAAAAAAAAAAAAATCCCTGAGCTGGGTACTGCACTGTCGATTTTCCACCAATTTCACTATACATTAGGGCTTTCAAGAGACAGTCTGCCTGGAACTGAAACATAGAGTGTCTTGTGTATAATTAAAGAAATATAAAACTAAAAGAAAAAACGTATTTGAGTTTAAGTAAGTTTGGGTGGAAAAAGAGCGCCCCCATCCCCCTTCCCTCCCTCTATTGCCCCCTGATTTGGTATTCCATGATCCCCTCCGAAGTTGTATTGACCCCCTTCCATTGAGGCCTGTAGGCCCTCAGGCGCAGCTGTGTACTGTGCTGTCCTGGTGTTGTGTTGTTGTGGTGCGGACCACTCAAAGCACAGTGATCACAGCCTGAACCCCCCCCACCTCACCCCTCCCTCTGTGCTCTCACTGGAGATCTCTTCCACACTTCAGTCAGCACACTTTAAATGAGGGGTCCAGTTCATTAATAACTGGGTATTCCTGGATCACAGGGTTTGATTGCGGGGGGGGGGGGGGGGGGGGGGGGGAAGAATGCAGGAACCCCCACCCTGCCCAACCACTTGTTGAGCTTGATCAAATGAGTGTGGAACAAAACCCTTCACAGTTTTTCCCCTA
>CAEGAE010075417.1:0-11729 GCA_903067095.1 Girardinus metallicus
ATATCCTTTAAACCTCATGCTGGTATTTAGATAAATGTCGCCTGTGCAAGTTGGACATTTGGTAAAACCTTGACCAAAAGCTTTATGTTATTTTGGTAAAACTCAGTATTCTGTCCAGCAGGGTGGAGTTCTGGTTAGAAATGCTAAAGATAGATTTAATGCCTGTCTTTTAAGCCTATGTCTGCACGTTTTTATATCGGGATGAGGTCAGGACCATTCCAGGAACTTGGTTTTGGTGCTGGTGTTGTCAGAACACCCAGCTGTGTCAAAGCACCACTCCGAAGCAAGCTGTCACCTCCAAGCGAAGGAAATGAGTCAGGATGCTTAAGAACAACTCAGGAACCACAGAGTCTGCTGTGAACTGGAATACACTGGAGCTTCGGTATTACCGTTCACCATAGAATAGAGAGAGTGCCAACCAAGGAAGATGTGACAACTTACAAGCTGGACTGAAATTTGATAAGTGTCATCTGGAGAAACGTTTAGTGGTCGGATGACATGAGGCTTTCGAAATTAGGAACGTGGCACCAAATGTCACACATGGTGTTGGTGGCATTTATCCACATTTTTGATGATATTTGAGCCTTTTATGTGTAATTTTTGATCGTGTTTGCGTTTGATATTTAATAAACTTGATTTCCCCCTTGAATCAAGTATAGACAGTGGATGAAGGGATGAATTTGATTCTTGTTTAATGATTTTAAAGAGTAGATCAGACACATTATGTAAACACTTGGCTTGTCCTCTCAGGATGACTGTTTTTGCTTTCTGCTGTTCCAGTATTCAGTCAAAAGAGCTCAACCTTGTGCTGATTTTGGTTGGTGGTTAGGGGTTGGGGGCGGGGGGGCATTCAGGTTTCAGAAACAGGTTACATAGACAAACATTTCTTGTTTAGTCTCATTGGTATTCACCTGATTTCTGCCCTTCTTCAGTCATGTCGCTGGCCGCGGAGACGCTGTGGTCCCTGTGGATCTCGCTGGTTCTGATTCCAGTTCATTCTCATAAAGCTTCACCCGGTACGAGCGTGTTCAGTAATTACTGTCTATTTTTATTTCTATTTCTACTAAAAATCAACAGAAAAATAAAACTAAAAGCAGTTCCTGTTTGAGCCTAATCAGAGTCCACCACTCTGTTAGGACACCTTTCTAATCTCCTTGTTTGTTGTCTCAAGGACTCGTCTGCACAAATGACTTTGTTAACAATGTCAGCTGCAGTTGGACCGGAGCTGGGCTTGGTTCTACGGAGGACTGTGGGATTTCTGGAGAGAAGAAATTTTGGATTGATAGACTAACGAGATTAATCACGTAATATATGACAGAAATTTTCTGGAAAAGAGAAAATTTATGTGATTTGAAGCTGTAAGTTTAATCATTTTGGTGTTGTTTTCCAGTAAAAGCTGCAAACTGAAACAACACGGAAATTCTTCTCTGGGTTGCAGCTTTGTCTTTGGAAACACGGTAAGTGGTCTTCTCACCTCTTGAACTTTTCCACATTTTATCACATTATAGCGACAAACTTCATTTTTATTTCATTGGAGTTCATGTTGAACACAAAGCGAGGCCAACTTCCATTTTACAGTTGTGCACCACTTTGTATTTGTCTATCAAATACAATCCCAACCAGGAGCTTGTGGTTGGAACCTTGAAAATCCTGTTCCTGTCTGCTTATAAGACATTTTTTTATGTGATGGTTTCTGTGCAGGAGTTCTCTGGTTATGAAACGATGCCAAGCATCTATCTGAAGTGTAACGGGACACTGGTAGAAGAGATCACAGACTACAAGCCAGAGGAACACAGTGAGCTGCTTTCCCTCTCTTAGCTTTCTCTCTCACTGTTGTAGTCTGGCCTCAAGTATTTGTGCAATGGATGGTTAAATCTTGTTTTTTGTGGGTGTGTGTGTGTGTGTGTTTGTGGACATACAGTTAAAATGCATCCTCCAGGAGCTCCCCAGATCAACATCACTGCCAATTTCACCTTGATATCTTGGAGCCTAGGAAATCCTGTCTCAAAGTATTTCATCTCTGGCTTCAACTTCCAGCTTCAGATCAAACAGAGACAACAGCAATGGAGGGTGAGAACATTTATACATGTTTACACTTGTTTGCATCTTGAAATCTGTTTAATTCAATAGAAATTTGGGGTAAAACCTGAATAAAACTCACCGATGTGGCAGAAATATCACTCACGCAAGCTAAAATGGCAAAGGTTTGTTCAGACACTGTTTTGTCCAGATTTGGCAATGTATGCAAACGTTTTTTTTCTTTGCTCAACTGAGATTCTGTGGTTTTTTCTGCCCCCCGGTGAACCAATTCACCTATTTTGGAACGACGGCAAGGAAATAATCCAAATGTTATTCTGGATTTCTTCTAATTTATCTCTTAAATCTCTGAATACAAAGAAAGAACAAAGAAAAAACCGGCAATGAAGAGAACAGAAAATAAACCATGTTTTAATCATGTTCCTTCAGTTTTCCCTGTTAGAAAGCATCACTGCAGCTTCAGGTGAGTTTTCTGCATTCAGGCTGATTTAAAAATGGCAACGAAAACAAACAAACAAAAAAAAAGTTCAAAGCTTCCTCAGGTATTAGTTTCTACTCTGACCTTACTTCAGCCAGTAGACGGTGAGGCGACAGCAACAGAAGTTGCTGGTTTGAACTCCTGCTCAGTCTGTTTCAGTCGTCATGTCCTTGACCATCATTAGTGTGTGAATGTGTGAATGTAGTGTGTAGTGAAGTAGTCTGGGTGGCATAAAGCGGCATTTAGTGTTCACCATTCCGTTACTTTTCCTGTCCAATCTGTTAATGTCCAAATGTAGGACATTAGGGAAACATGCAACCTCAATATTATCGCTGAATATTGTAATGATGGCATGCCACTGACCTAGAGCGGTGTAGTGGGGCCATTTTATATAGATAAAACAAGGACATTTCTGAGTTAGAAAAGTTGAAGATTTGCTAGAAAGAAATGTAGAAACTTTGAGATTAACCTCAGAAACTATCTAGAAAAGAACTTAGAAATTTTTTGGTTTGAAAAATTGAAAATTTATTAGAAAAACCCCCCTGAAATTTCTAGACTGATCTAAAAAAAATGTTCTACAAAAAAAACCTCAGTCTCAAAATTTTCAACTTTTGGATCTCAGAAATCCAGAATTTTTTTTCTTGAAAATTTCTGAGTTTTTTCATGCACGGGCAGATAACAAAAGCAATGGCAGATAGGGTTGTGCTTTTACACCAAGACCCTCCAGATGACAGATACCTTATCTCTTAGGCAAAGTCTGGCCATCATCTAGAGGAAGTTCATCTTAACCCCTTTTATCTGGAATTTCGATCCTTTTGGGCATGACCCATATCTCTTGACCATAGGCGAAAGCCATTTGAGAAAATTTGCTTTTTGTTATTCTTTGTACTCTGTCAGCATCTGAGTTTATTATAGTCTGATGCTGACACCTGTTGCTTTCACTTCCAGTTTAAACTGCAGCTTAAATTAGTGACTGTATGTTTTTGTGTGATGAAATGGGGTAGTGTCCACTTTCATTCAGCTGATATTGTCGTAGATCTTCTCGCTGACTTTAATATCTCTCAGGACTCCAGAAATGTTTCCACGAGGGAGCAAGAGCTGAGGTCTGAGGCGGGGAAACTAAAGGGCCACTTGGAAGTCAGAGTCCGAGTCAATCCGTCTGGAAGACCCAGCAGCCACTGGAGCGACTGGAGCCCGACAACATCCTGGGAGGATTTGAAAGATGAGAAAAGTGAATTAATTGCCCAAAACACAATTTTTATTCTCATACCTCTCCTACAAGTTTCTTTCTATAGTTTCTAACTTGGGTTTGGTCAAATTTTTGTATCTGACCAGATCATTCATACTCGCCATCAGATCAGTACACAGTGAGATGGAGCTTATTCTCCCTTGGCTTGTTTCTCGTCACCACCATCATTGTGTTGACCCACTACAAGACCCGGGGGTAAGTAATTCATCATCTTCATGGTGTGTATTGGCATGTTATCAAGCCTAAACTAATGCTGAGCTTGTTTACTTTCAGGCTGCTCAAAGGGAAGCCGCTACCGAATCCTTCAGAGTACTTCCAAACTCTCCACACTGTCTACCAGGGAAATCTGAAAGTAATTATTATGTTGTCAATGCAATGACAGTGACATTGCAAGAGTTACACCAATTTAAGACTGATTGACAAGTTCGTTTATAGTTTTGGAAAGTGCCAATGGTATTGTCTTTTTCAAATTTTTTTCAAAGCTGCAACTCCAAACTTCAATGTTTTGATTGGGATTTTTTGTGACAAACCAACTCAAATGAGTCTAATTGAGATAGAAAAGGGAGAGAAGTCTTTCTTCCAGGGTTTAACTTTACCTGACTTGTGATCAATGCAGTCCAGCTTTACTGTCTCCCGACATCGTGATACAGCCACTGCCATATTTTACAAAATGGGCGGTGTGTTCAGGGCTTCTGTGCAGTCTTAGTTGTTTTGCACACATAGTCTTTTGCAGAAAAGGAACTTTAGTCCCATTTGATTGGGTGGTTGCTATGTTCACTACATGGCTTGTGTCAAACTTTATAAAGGAAGCAAAGGGTATGAAAGCAAAACACTTATCAGGTTTCTGTTTATTTGAAAATAAAAGATGTCACTTTCCTTTTAATCCACAATTATACACTATTGTGTGTTGATCTCATGAAATCTGAGTAAACCGCATTGAGGTTTATGGTTGTAATATAACTGAAATGTAAAAAAAAAAAGTCAGTTTCAAGGCACTATAATTTCACAATCAACACACACTAATGCACTTTTGTCATCCCTGAACCTGAATTTGCTTTTTGTTTTCTCTTCAGGAATGGCTTAATCCCTTTACAGGAACCCAGTCGTTCTTCGTCACCCCTTCGTGTGACCGAATCTCCCATGTCGTGGTGTGCGAGGACTGGGACGAGACGATGTCCTCCCCATCTCCATCTTCCATCACCACAAGCCCCCTTCTTCACTTCCACAAATACCCCACTTCTTGCTCAAACAACAATGGCCTCATCTACAACTCGTCGTCCCTGTCAAGCTTCTCAAACGTGGGTTACTTTATGTCCAGCTCCTCTGGTGGCGACTCGGCTGGGACCGATTCCAACCCGGCTTACTTCACCTATCAAGACAATTTCCAGAACGCTCCCCACATCCATGGCCTGCACTTCCCCCTGTGTGATCCCCTCGTTTCATATCCCGAATATGAGAGTCTGAAAAGGGAGCCGGAGAGCCCCGACTCTGGTTTTGGCATCATGAAGGAAGATGAAATGAAAGAGACTCAGAGAATGATTAGCAGGGAAGAGGAGGAAGTTCTGAATGACCAGAGTTGCCCTCTTCTCTTCCTTCCTCTTCACCTTCCCTCTCGCCCTCCTTCCTCTCCATCAGCTCATCCTTCCACGTTGACACAGCCGTCTGAAAGCCAACAGATGGATGTTGCTGAGACAGACACAGGCAGTAGCTCAGCTGCTCAGCCTGTTGCTGGTGCCATGTGCAGATCCTCCTCTATGCCCGTGGAACCCCTCAGAACCGGCTATCTGACGCTTAAAGAGCTACAAATGACATTCAGTAACAAATCCATCTAAAAGCTGACCTTAAAAACTTGACTAATCATTAGGAGGAATTCAAGAAGTGTTTCTAAGGAGAGAAAACAGAAAAAAAGCCCAATTTGTCACAAAAATTCAAAGATAGACGCAAAGTAGTCATCTGGCTGAGAGTGGTTTGGTGGAGAAGAAGAAGAAAGGAAGAAGTTTGTGTGGTTTATCTCAGAGCTCTTAATCACAGAAAACATAACTGATATAAACTTACTCGGGACGTCCCTGTCTGATCTCATGGTGTCAAGAGTTCCTGAAGAAAACCAGCCTCCAATACTGTGACCGTGTTGCATTTTGCATCCCCAGTTGTTACAAATCTCATCCTATTTTTGTGTACTCGGCTTGCAAAATTGTATTATAGGTTGTGCATGACATTTATATGATCTAACACCTGTGGGTTTTCCCTGACAACCTGAGTGTTTAGCAGAGACTGCAACGGCTGCTGCATCTCCTCATTCTGTCTGTGTCACATGGCCCGCTCTGCAAAGCAAATCCCTAGGTTCATGAAGTAGTAGAATGGCTTTATCTATCAGCTTTGTCTACACACGACTAACTAGATCGGTGACAACAAGTCATATCAAAACAGAGAGCAAACATGCTAATGTTAGCCAAGCACTACAGCTAACGTTTTTTGGATAAAAACAAGGTCATCAGGAGCAAGATGTAAGTTTATTGAAGACTAACTGTGTTGAGTCACATACAGGTACAGAAATAAACAATAAAAAGATGCTTGTTCCCAGATGACATGTTGTTGGGAAATTATGGCGTTCCTCTGTTGGAGCAGCAAATAACTAGGACAAAATATGTGTAGCTGTCTAGACACGAAGATATTAGAGGCTGCAGCACCATTTGTACGTGTGCCACGAGTTCATTACTAATGTAGACCATTTGCAGCAGACCCATGGTATTCCCAGGAGGTTGAGACCACAATGGTCCATAAATGGCTCAAATCTGCAACTACTTGAGACCTTCCCCACCCAAAAGACGCCTATGACTACCTATTTTAGTAGTTGAAACACCAAATACACCTTAATATCCACTGATACGCAGTGGAAGCCAACTTAGCAGTACCGCAGAAACCAACCCAACCCATTGGGTTCTTTCTAAAGAACCCAATGCACTATTGCGTCTTGATACACAATAGTGTATCAAGACGCATTGTCTCTTGGTGTTTCAGCTTCCCAAGCTTCGTCTGCTTTTGAATAGTTTGGAATGATCAATGAAATTGCAATTTGGCAAATTTACTTTGAATTTTCTGCAAATATTTTAGAGTCACATTCCTCAGTGAAAATCTGCAAAAAGGTGAATCTGCTAATCCTGAGGCACAAGTAGGGGTCCATTGTAATACTGATAATGCATTATTGTAAAGCCCAGACATGGCTTTTATTCTCCTATCAGACTGGGAAAAATCCTATGTACTATTACATCAACTTTTTCTGTGGCTGCTTTTTTTTTTTTTTTTTTTTACAAATATATAATATAGACAAGGTTATCTGAACTGTTTTTCTCACATCATGAGAAATTTTTAAAAATGGTAAAACCTAATAAATGAGCTGCTAAGAGCTGCATAGATGTAAGGGGAAGAAAACGCTGATAAATCTGTGCTGGTTTAATTTCACTGCTAATTTTTATTGTACTATATTGTTTGATCTGCATTAATTAACCATCAACGTTTATCCTCAATAAAGACAAATACAACAGCTGCTGTTGGTTCTTGTATAAATGGTGCCCTTGTTGAGACCCTTCTTCTCGACCAAACCCGTCAAGATCCTCCTGTTTTTCACAAATAGAGTGAGTGATTTGACCAAAGTGGCAGATTCAGAATGCTTTTATTGTCATCATAGAGAAGTACAACAAAATTTTGTTTCAGTACAGTCCGTCCAAAGAAAAGACAAACATTTGACATGGGATGGCGGTGCCTGAGGTTGCATGGGAGGCACAACTCTTTTTGACAATTCGACATTAAAAAGTTTTTAAAGATGTTCTTTTTTTACAAATAGACCTTCCGTTAACCAATTGGGTCGGAGATAGGGGATGGTGCCAGTCTCCAGTACTCACTGGAGGAGAGGCAGGGTGCACCGACTCTCCCACCAGTGACTGACTGGTGGGAGGTCACCAGTCAGTCACAGGTTATCAAACAGATGCAGAATTTCACAACTCTTAAACTACATTTTAAAGGATCTCTAATAAGTTTGGAATATTCATAATAATGTCAGATTCTGGCATTGTTGTGCTAAAATCGTTGACAGATTCCTTTAAAAAGCAGTGACATTATCTTTTTATTTAACATAAAAATCAGAAACCAACATCAACAGGTTTCCATAAATGCAGTGGCACCCCCTAAGTGAGTCTAGGAAGGGTGAGGAGTGGTAAAAGTGCTAATATATTTCTCAAAAGACAGGAAAGTGATGGATTTTACCCTGGATATTTTCCCAATAATGATGAAGTATCATTATTGGGAAAAATACCGATTATATATCGTTTTTTTTTTTTCTAATAATGATCTTTCATCGCATTTCATCCATATGAAATATCGTTTTTGCCATGCTATGCCAAAAACACAGATTTTCTTCTCACTGTCTTGGAATCTGTTGCTTTTAGACGCTCTTTGATTGTTCAAATATCAATATGACTGCAACGTTGCTCCAGAATTGAGTCATGACAAACTTTTGATGTCTTATCACTCGTACTATCTGCACACCCGCTGTATGATAGAAAATCTCAGGAGGCGTCGAAACGAGCCTCGTCCACACCGATGCGCCGCTAGCTAAGAGAAAGCCAGCTCGGTTTGTTGTTCCTTTTGGTGCCACCTCACATCTTTACATTTAAATTACCTCATGTGCTACAACTGCTACATTTAGGTTAGCAGGTGCAGCAGATTCCATACCAAACAGCTCACTTTTAGTAAGTCACTGAGGTCAATGATATTTGTGTTGTCACTACTCCTCTCTGTGCGCGGCACGTTTCCGTTGTTCACGGTGACATCTATACAGAGACTGAAGAAAACCGAGAAATGGGTCACCCAGTCACTTCCTGTGTCGTTGTGGAATGAGGGCTGAGGGGTGGGCATGTGTTGAGAGTGAGTGTGGAGGGGTGTGTGTGTGCGTGTGTGTGTGGTGTGTGAGTGTTTACATGTCCTGTCAGGTGGGTCCTGGCGGTGTGTGTGGGTGTGTGTGTGTGTGAGCGTATGTATTAGAGTGTGGTTTGACATTTAACTCTGACACAACCAGCGACATCCGCTCACCCCAGAGACAGTTTATCATATTTAGCCATGTAAGTACGAAAACACCTGAGATGTTCGTTTTCATCAACATTTCTATCATTCGTCTTTTTATTTTATTTTTATTTTATTTGCACAACACTTCTCTACGCTGATTTTATCAGGACAGCTTGTTAAATCATTCGGATACATACATGTGCATATTAAACCTCTTTTTTTTTCTCCAGGTGCTGTTTTTGATATTAGTGCATTCAGACCCATTCACACAGCTTTATATCAACTGTAGAAATCTGAAAATAACAGTCTTATTTTCACAGAATTAAATACTCTAAGGAGATTATGTAACCGAATAGGAAAGTAAATATCTACAAAAGAGCAAGCAGTTGCCACATTCATTTGTACACCTGTGCAAAATCCTAGCATGTTTAGTTTTGTGTGAAGCGGAGATGAAATTTTGACAGCTATCCTGAGGCGTTTACGCAGGAACCCGGAGTTGTGCTGGTGTGGTCAGATGTACCACAGATATATGTAGCGTGACTGTTTTTCACATGTGCAGAGCCTTCAAAATATATTTATACACATTTTTGTTTTCTTTTTTATCCCTCACATTTATCACATGCTGCAGTTGTGTTGAGATTTTATCTGATAGGACAACACAATAAAAAAAAGATTCAATCACTTTTGAAATTAAAATCTTAAAGTGGTTTTAATTAAATATAATTTTTTTTTTTATGTTTTTGTTTTTAGCCCCTTTTATTCACAGATCTCTAAATAAAATCCAGCCACCTGACCTATTTATTTTATTAATCAGAGCCAATCACGGTGGAA
This sequence comes from Girardinus metallicus, assembly GCA_903067095.1. NCBI lineage: Eukaryota > Metazoa > Chordata > Actinopteri > Cyprinodontiformes > Poeciliidae > Girardinus > Girardinus metallicus. Next base: position 9,654 of record CAEGAE010075417.1, read on the forward strand.
TTTCTTTTCAAGCTTTATTTTTAGATTTTTAATTCTTACATAAATATCACACAAGGACATGAGAAACTGCAACGAGACCCATCAAGATATAGGATATATTTATTGTGACTAGATGGATTTCGATGTTTTAAATAAATGGGAAAAAAGGCATAAGATTTCGTAAAGAAATAGAGAACAAAATAAATAAATAAGTAACAAGAATAGAAAAGTTTAATTTATTATCATAAACAACATAGGATCCGTATATCTTTGGTGTCAGCCTTTATTTTTAAGTGTTAGAGGATCTGTACAGAATAAAATCTTCATATCTTAGTTTTTCCAATATCAGTTAATCAAGTTTATTTGTTTGGCACATTTCAACAACAAGGCAATTCAAAGTTGTTTTTCTTTTTTACATCATAAAGTCATAAAAACATCATACAGTCACCAATTGAGAAAACCAGAAACAAACATTACATTTGTCATCAATAGACATCATATATATCGGTAAATGTTTCATTTATTATGGTTAAAAGGTAACTCTAAACAGACGGGGTTTAGCCTTGATTTAAAGGTACTCAATGTTTCGGCTGTTTTGCAGTTTTCTGGAAGTTTGTTCCAGATTTGTGATGCATAGAAGCTGAATGCTGCGTCTGGTTCTGGTTCTGGGGAAAAACCTGAGAGTCACTTAATCTCGATATAAATCCAGCAGTTCTGTTTCTGGCTGTGGAGGTTTGTTAGAGAACAAACAGCATCAGGAAGATCAACAAACTCAGAACGCAGGTCAGGGAGAAAGTTGATGAACAGTAAGAAAATAAGAAAATTATAAAGAGATATATTTGATATGGTCACGAGTCCAACATGTGTAACAAGGTTCTCAATGCAGATCAGGAAGAAAGAGGCTGTAAAAGAGGAAAACAAAGCAGAGGCTCGTCTTTCTGCAGTACAGCGACCGCAAGAGCTAAAATGTAGGTGTTTAGATGATGAGTCAGAATGGCCCAGTCAAAGTCCAGACTGAAAAATGACAAAAGTGCGAACGAGTTTTGATAGCTATGAATCCCAGCTGACAGAGCGGAGCAGAGCAGCGACAGACGGAGACGCTCCGGGCATGTTTTGGACCTCTAACCCACATCGGTCTGGCAGAACGCAGAGGACGGACCCGGACGTGAGCGCCACCTGTTCGTCTGTGAGCCACAGGAACCGCAAGGGACAGACAGTTTCTCAAGAACACCCAACATGTCCAGGACGTGTGCGCACACACAAAAAAATCCCCGTTTGCAACATAGAAGCATGTGAAAAAGAAAAAAGAGAGATTTGTGTTTAGCACGCATGTTCTCTTGCATACGTGTGCTGCAGGCCGAGAGGAGCCAGACGAAACGTTCTCACCGGCTCTCTGTCTTTTTCTTTTTTTTTTTCCCTGAGCTAAACCACAAGAATTCTTTGAGGTCTGAAGTTTGAACTCACCTCTGCTTTTTTTTTTTTTTTTTTTTTTCAGTTTGAATGCATTTCCCCTCTAATCACGTTGATGCATACGAACAACATATCTTGAAGAAAAATGAGAGTGGGGTTGCGGTCGGAGGGAGGTTGGGGGTGTGGAAATATCTTAATTTCACCACAAAAAAAATCTCTTAACCCTTGAGAAGAACAGAAGAATGCTGAATATCTGATCTACTTTTGACCGCAGCCCCCAGCTGTTTGCTCTGTTGCTTCTTGTGAGTCGGTTGCATGAGCTTCAAATTCTGCTGTGGTCTGCAGACGGGAGGAGAAAACGCTTCCTCTGCAAGGTGGGAGCCTCTAACTTCATTCATCGGGTGCATGGGGACTGAGAGACGACATGCAGCTGGGGACACTTCGGAACACCAGGGGAGACTTAACTTGGACTAAACTCATAAAGATGGTAAAAGCTACACTGCCATGTTCAAAGTGGTAATGCTGCGTTCCAGTTTTACTCTGAACTGGGAAATCCTGACTGGTTACGTGTTCCGAATCCAGATTTCCCACTGGGAAACTGGGAGCCACTCCCACTCCCCCCCCCCCCCCCCCCCCCCCCCCCCCCCCCCCCCCCCCCCCCCCCCCCCCCCCCCCCCCCCCCCCCCC
>CAEGAE010075419.1:0-12309 GCA_903067095.1 Girardinus metallicus
TATTATTATTATTATTATTATTATTATTATTATTATTATTATTATTATTATTATTATTATTATTATTATTATTATTACATAGAAAAATGACAATCAGCGGTTGGACCATTTACTGTATGCCTCCAGCACTGCATCTTTATTCTGAAAGGATAAACTCGGAAGTAGTTGTTTGCCTGGGGATTTCCTGGTTTCTCTTTCATTGCTGACTCCTTTCAGTGTGGAGAAATGGCGTTAACTGGTGATAAAAATATGATTCTCGGAGAGGACGGATTGCCAGCAGCTAATAATTTCAAAAGAAGTGGAGACGTTGCTGAAGACAAGGAAGAGGACAGTAAAAAGAAACGGTACAGTTCCCAGGAAAAACTTGTTCATATGCTCACAGATTAAAACTAAGTTTGGACAGTTTTCGTCTAAAACAAACAGACAAAAAATGATGTCGCGGTCATTATAATACATAATTATGTGGTTTTCTAAGGTTTTAAAATGATTAAAATGTAGCCTGAAGTGGAGAGAGCCACTCACAACAGATTCCACCATTTTTTTTTTAAAAGATTGAAATAAAAGTGATGGAAGTGTAAGCAAAAGTAGGTCCCAAAAATGCTAGGTATGTACTTTATAACTACATCATATTGGTAAAGTTAAGTCTGTGCTGTAGAGGGCTGAAGTTTCTACTATGCCTCCTTCTAAAGTAAATCTGCTGGAAATGACAACTTAAATGACAACTTAAGGACAACTTAAGTGATTCATATGCATGCGATAGTCAGAAAGAACAACAGTCACAAACGTGTAGACATCTGAAAATACCCCGGTCCAGGTCCTGCGGCTTGGTTCTGTTAACATGGTGTGAAAGTCCAAAGCCATTCTGATTGTTCAATAGCTCTATTGCACTTTTACGTTTTACTCTATCCCCACTTTAAGAATGCAGTTAAAATCAATGCAGATAACAGAGAGCATTGATGGATTCCTTGCAGATAGTTAAAAATATTCCATGATTTAAAGATCTGGACTGGACAGCAGCATATTCAAGAGTGAAGGTTTCCAAATATTTGTATTTCTATTTTTTGCTGGATTGCATTTCTTCATAAAATAAGGCAAAGGCACCTTGTGTTTCTTCAGGACCGAGTCGTGTTTTGACCAGCCTGTGGACTCAAGTGTTCATGAGGTCATCAAGTATTTACCTTCTGCTCTTCCTGGTAAGACGGCTGCCGTGAAGACTGACGACACTCTGACCTGTAGCCCGTATGATGACCTGTTGTGCTGCTTTCATTCTTATTTCCTGTCCCAGCCAAACATTACGATGCAGACACAACCGAACCAATCAGCTGTGGTCTATCCTCTATGAATGAGTTGTTGTCATGGAACCGAAGCGAGGCGAACCCCTTCAACGTGGCAGCCGTTCCTCTGGCACCACGGAAGCCCCGTCTGGTCAACTGTCTACGCCGGACATTGGTGTCCCATGACATGATGGGTGGCTACCTGGACGACCGGTATGGTGGATATATCTCTGATTAAACCTCTTCCGTTTAGAAGGTATTTTTTGAAGGTTTGCATTAAAATCTATGTTTTTATAATGACATTTCATCCTTACTTTATCTTTTTAAGGTTTGTCCAAGGCACCAGTTCAGAGGCACCCTACGCCTTCTACCATTGGCAGTACATAGACATTTTTAACTACTTCACTCATCAGATGGTTACTGTTCCTCCAGCCGTGTGGACGAATGCTGCACATAAACATGGAGTTATAGTTCTTGGTAAGCATAAAAGGCCCTCATCTGGATTAGTATCCTGGAGGTTTTTTTTTTCAAAACTATGCTTACACCTTGAACTGTTACACAGTTATGACAGAACATATTTAGACACTGACCTGACGTGTCTTCTGTTGTAATCTGAATCACTGAGCTGCCTTTCAGGGACTTTCATCACAGAGTGGACTGACGGAGCGGCAGTGTGCGAGGCCTTCCTGAAAGATGAGGAGTCGTACCGGGTCGTGGCTGACAAGCTGGTCCAGATCAGCCATTATTATGGCTTTGATGGCTGGCTCATTAACATAGAGAACAATCTGAGTGTGAGTCATAAGTCTGCACTTCTTCTCGTGGAAATACTAACAACACACACTGGTTTCCTTCTTCGCTGTGTGCATATTATAGAAAAGATAACTTCTTAGAAACAATAAAATATATATATTTTAATTCAAACTAACTTTAAAAATAGGATCAGAGAGAGTTTAATATGAAAACCCTTCCTGTTTGCGTCTGATAGGAGGGGCCCGTTTTACTCTGTGCTTCTAACAGTCAAAGAAAACTCCAGTCACTTTGGAACCTTCTCTGGTATCCTGTTGAAGTCCTTTAAATTGTCGTTTTCTGAAACATTTTATCAGTGACATTCTCCTACTTTAGAAGTCATCTTTACTGAGCAGCCAGGTTGAACCAGCTCATTTGGCCGCTAGTCATCATTTCAGCTTCTGCTGAAATGATGAGGACTGGAATGTAGAAGGACTGGTAAATAAACCGCTCCAGAGCATTTGCATAAGTGCAATACTTTTACCATCTGCCCTCTGCTCTAAACTAAACCAGAGACTGGTACATTTGTCATTTTTAACAACATCTCCTAACCTGGAGCTGGTAGGACACCTTTGTTTCTGGTTTTTTTCACCTCTACACAGTCAGCAGCAACTCTTAAGGTTACATTTCCCCAAGCATCTCTGTGCTCTCATTATGGCATCATGTTTACCAGGTAAGAGATGCACAAAAAACCTGAGAACATACTTGATGTTGCTGGTTACACAAACTGTTTCCATTACAAATGTGCACAAAACTTTGTCGATATTCCACTAATGTTGAAAAACACAATTTTGCAATGAAATAAGAAACATGAATCACATGGATAAGATTATTCACGTATCAAGTCATTAGAAAACATCGTCCTCCTATCACTTCCTGTTGTCGTCTTTGTAGTTTTCACCAATAGTACTATTCAATTGTTGATCGCATGACCCATACAAGGTGAAAAAAGGATTTCCATTGCAGTTTTGCAATATATGCTGCCAATAAAGATGAAAAACCACCTCACCCTACCACAAATACTTTTTATCAAAAAATGTGTTTTTCTTGAAATTTGAGGGTTTCCATTCAGTGAATTTATTTTTGCAATTCCAGTTTGCGCAATGAAATGGTCAGTGGAAACGCAGTTACTGACACCTCCACCTACTGGCACATCTTTCCTCTGTTGTTTCTAGTAAGGAGTGGAATGAACTGGAATTAACATGGAACAAGGAAATGCACAAAAAACACCAATGAAACTAAATTGTACCCAAAAAAGACAACAACAAAGAAGCAGAATCATCTAAAGCTGAATATAAAGCAGACCCAGACCAGATGACACCAGTTCCCGTCCTGTCCACTAAGAATCTCTAACAGATTATTAGTTTTTAATGACACTATTACTCCATGTGGATTTTCACAAATGCATGAGGCAATGAAAGAGCAAGATAGAGCAGATATTTTGATTCCATTTTATTTTTTTTAACCTTCCTCAGTAAACATAAAACATTACCAATCATTATGTAGCAATTCTGTAAAAATGTTTATACAATCAACAGCCTGAATCAGCACTAATTGCAAGTCAACAATAACACACAAATGTCACCAGTTTAGTCAGAAGATCAGAGTTCTCTAAATCAAATTAGAATAAAAACCTGACCTGATTGAGAAAAATGGACTTCATTTTTGGATTCAGTGGTGCAATATAGTCCTAATTCAGTTGAAAAAATATAGACAACTTCCAAAAAAAAATGTATTTGTAACCCAGTGAAATGAAATGCTCTAGCTGCTGTCAGGCATAAGCAGTGGTGTAAATGTTTAATGAATAAATCAGGCAGCAGGTTGGACCTCTGTGCTGATGTTTTGCAGGAGGGAGCTGTGAAGAACGCTCCGCTGTTCCTGCGCTACCTGACGGAGCAGATGCACGAGCGAGTGCCCAGCAGCCTGATCCTGTGGTACGACAGCGTCATTGAGAACGGAAAGCTTAAGTGGCAGAATGAACTCAACCAGTCCAACAGGTGAGTAGAAGGGAGAAAAACCGTTCATCTGATCTTTCAGTCTGAGGTTCTGTTTGACAACCGCACAGCGCAGATCTGCAGCTTCTCCAGGAAACCTCCACATATTTTTGACTTCATGTGCTACAATCAGTGGTGTTTTCAAATGTCAGTGGACATATGGAGGGCATTTGATGATAGATAGTGGACAGTTTGTTTAGGAAAGACAGAGAGTTTGCAGCTGACCTCCAGGGAACAGCTACACCTCTACTCTCTCTCTTTAGTCTTTGTCTTCTGGTTAGCAGGATATATTCTTTACTGCTTTAAGTAAGAAACCTCTTCATCCAGCATTTTTCCTTGAGACATGAGCATACTATTTCACTTCATTGTGTATTTATAATATGAAATACATGTTGTCACCATAACACATTGTCCTAGAATCAAAATGGTTGGTTTGTTGACACTAGCTTGGCTGTCTCACTCTGACAGGATATTTTTCGATGCCTGTGATGGTTTCTTTACAAACTACAACTGGACAGAGGAAAGCCTGGAGTGGATGAAGAACTACTCTGTCGTCCAAGGCCGTCAGGCTGATGTGTACATTGGGGTGGACGTGTTTGCCAGAGGGAAGGTGGTGGGAGGGATGCTGGAAACCAATAAGGTAGAGACTGTAACAGTCGGTCCATGGCAGTTGTTTCTTCTCAGATCACTGTCTTAGTTCTGCATCCTGTTCTGGCTGTTGACAGGCTCTGGACGTCATCCGAAAGCACAACTTCTCTGCAGCCATCTTCGCTCCAGGATGGGTGTATGAGAGTCAAAGCGATAAGAGTGAATTCCGCACCCATCAAGACAAGTGAGGCCAGCTCAGCATGTGCAGTGCACACCTGGTGAAGGTCTGCAGGCACAATGACACCGAGATGCTCTGCTTCCCCCTGCAGGTTCTGGGCTCTTCTCTCAGATTACCTGTACATCCACCGACCAGCTTCACAGCTTCCATTCATCTCCTCCTTCTGCCAGGGCTTTGGGAAAGCAGTCTACAGGAAAGGACAGGTACTCACAGACTGGAAACTAAAAGGAGTAAAAGCTACTTTTATTTACGACTTAAATGCACAAAACCAAGCCCACCACACCAACTAGTATCAGCATATGTATATAAAATGACAATGAATAATGCTCAACTCTTAATGTGCATGAAGTTTTTAAATGCCTGTGTCTTTAATCCTTTACTCTGATGACTAATTAGGTATTTAGTTTTAGGCTGATAATGTTGGTTTTCATCATGCAGATGATAAATCTATAGCATTCTAACTCTTTCATGCATGAAATATGATCCTTTATGTCAAAATAATGCCAAAGTGTTAATGCCTTTTTTAAGGCGTAAGAAAGGTGGGACATTTTTTTTGTAATATAAAAAAATAATTTTTATCTAGGTGATCATTTGTAATTTTCTCCAAATACAAAGTTGTTATTTGGCAAACACATCAGTAGTATTAGTCTTTAGGAGTTAAGTGATGTCACTTTTTTTGTTTTTTTTACCTGCAAGAGTTCTCTACAGTAGAAAAAGGGACTGGATATTCTGGATACATCTGTCTGCCATATTGGATTGAACAAAAAATTTCTTGCACTTCCAGTGGACGACCGGCAGGTGATAGGATATGATGCACTAGTGTCCACTTCAGTAGTCTGCGTGAATTTATAACATAAAGATCCACAAGAAAATGGCCTTTAGGTATCTGTCCACTGCAGTGACCGCTATGCCTGAAAGGGCTAATGACTGTCGGATCTTTCTGAAGTAGACCAAGCACTTTAATTTAAGCTATGAAAGGTTTGCTTCTGACATATAGAGTTTGATAGGAGCCTCAATGTCTGTAGGTTTGAAAAGAAATATAAACAAAATAAAAGTTAAAATTGAAGATCAAAATTTGGACTGGATTAAAGCTTCATTCGTACAAAAAGACACTTTACTTTCAATTTTTTTTGTTTGTTTGTTTTGTTCCGTTTCTTGACGTTCAGGTTGAGCTATTTTCTTCAAACATACAAACATTTTGACTCTGTAGCAACAAAACCTACTGTTCCTGTTCCCAGCTTTAAAGTTGACCTAGAGGTAAAAACAACCGTTTGCTTGCTGTTCCTGTGTGTTGCAGCATGAGACGGCAAAGAGCTGGTTCAACCTGGCTGCTCAGGAGATCCAGCCGTTGTACTACCACATGGCTCTGGAGGACCGGGGCTGGGTCAGGAGCAGCGGCTGCCCTGAAGACGCCTGGGATGGAGGCTGCTCGCTGCTGCTGGACGGACTCATCCCCGCAACTTTAAACACTCCAGTTTGTGCCAAGTAAGGTGTCTGCGTGTGTTTACGTATACACATTTATATTAACTATATAACCAACTATATATTTATCATGAGGCAGAATAGAGCATATAGCTCTACACGGTGATTTAATGAGTTTCTTGTGTAAGGCTACAGGACATCAGTGTCATGACCCTGTGTGTATGTGTGTGTGTGAGACCAACTATATAAGCTACTTTGTACTTAATAACATCTCCCCCAAAACAGTGAAATACATCCCCAGTAGTGAACCCTGGATCACTAGTGACCCAAATGAACTGTTAAACAAGACAAAAAGAACTGCGGGGGATTACTGAGGAGTAACTTAGTCAAGATTAAAGATGGCGAGCAGGCATGCAGGAAGAAGCTGGAGAGGAAGACTGCAGGTCCAGATGGTGTGGGCCCCTGAGGGGGGGTCCTGTGCAGCACCTCTTCAGCCTTAGGCCAACCCAGAAGAAAGCTCCATTGATGTGGTTGACACCCTGCCTGGTTCTGGTACCGAAGAAAACTCACCCATCAGTCATCAATGACTATAAACCGGGAGGGACTCCTGTAAGCAGACAAGGTCATATCAAGACCCCCTGCAGTTTGCTTATCGCCATGGAGTTAGAATTGATGATGCTGTCATACACCTGCTTCAACAAACCCACTATCATCTGGACAAAGCACTGTGAGGATCATGTTCTTTGATTTCTCCAGAATAAAATTCAGCCTGATTTGCTTTGATGAAACTCCAGAAGACACCAGAGGATCCAATCATAGATCCAATCGCCTGGATCTGTGACTACAGCTGAAGACATTCTTACTTCAAACATGATGGTTTTTCCTCCAAGTGTTGTGGATCATTTCATTTACTCTGTCTTTTCAATAAAACGTTGATGCTATGAGCATTAAAAAAATGACAGTGACTTTGTGTATTTGCCAGGATTTTCTCTCTCCATGTGCCGCTGGATTCCAGGATCATGGTAACGCTGGTGTACAAAGCGTCTGCTGGGATCACCGTCTCTTTGCAGCTGAGGACAACCGACTCCTCTCACTGTTCCCACACTGATGTCCATGAGGTCACACGTGAGTTTCTTATGGAACATAACCTCAGGACCAATATGAAGAGAAAAACACAGCCAAAAATCCATCGGATTTGTTGTTGGATCAAAAACACACAACGTAGAAGTTTTATAATAGATCCGTACAGCAACTCTCTTATTGATACGTTAGTAAACATACTTTTTTGGGCAAACAGTCTTTCTTCAGTATAACCTTACATTTAAACTTAACAACAAAACATGTATATTAAGCTCTTCTAAAGCAAATACTTGATCTTAAATACAATTCAAGTTAAAAATGTACAATCAAATATGTTTTTCTACAAATTAAAACAATCCAAAGTTGACTTGGATGTTTTTGAAAAGGAAAGTTTGAGCTGACACATGTTCTGTGTTTTTCCACAGTAAGCAGTGTGACCCCTGAGACTGTGGGAAGTGGACCGCAGCTGGAGAGCCAGATGTCTGAGCTCTGTGGAAACAGAGACCTGCATGGATGGACTGTTAGGTGAGGCACAATGACAGCGGAGCCGCAGTTCAGTTGAGTTGGCTTCATTTTAGAGCGTAAATGTCTGTTCTTCCTGTTGTTCCAATGGTGCTCTGGGCAGATGTTCACAATTGGAGCTTCATGGCTGCGTTCTCAGAGAAGTGTGTGTCCTTATCCATCGGGAAGGGGAGCCTCAGGACACGACTTTCAGCTGCAGAGTGGGAGAGATCATGGTGAGACGATCACTGCTCTCTACAGAGTACATGACTCGTTTTCTAGATGAGACAGAGAAATAGAAAGTGTTACTGGAGAAGGTGGGATGCATAAAGTCTTTATGGTTTTTATGCTTCTTTTTTGCAGTTTTCAGAAAGTTTGTTCCAGATTTGTGGTACATCATCTGAATGCTGTTCCTCCATGTTGTTCATAAAGATAAAATGGCCTAGTTAAAGTCCAGACCTATCTTTGTCATATAATTTAAGTCAGTTTCATATCCTGTGATCTGGTTTTACTCTAATTATTTATATTTTTGACTTCAGATTTCAAGGTTACCGCCATGTGCCTTATTCAGTCCCTGCAGAAAAGCATAAGGACTATATTTATGTTTTCTAAACTTTTCTACTAGATTCAGTAAAACCTGGCCTGGCCATCGCCTTCCTATGTATATTTCTGCTTAGTCTGTCTCAGGTTATTCTTGAACATCTTAACTAATTTCCTTTATCAGAGGTTACACCTTGCATCAAGTGGAGATTGTTCTCTAGCACACACATTTTGAAGAGTATAAAATACACTGACCTCAACCATACTTAAACTATAAGCTTCAAAAGTCATCTAACCTAATTAACAACTTAGATCAGTTCTATCATTTCAGATACCAAGAGTGATATAATATCCATCCAGAATTAATTTATCTATATAGATCCAATATTTAAAACAACCGGTTTACTTTTTAGGTCTAACCTGACGTGTCTTGAAGGAACTGTTTTTCCACCTGCTGTGTTTCTGTCAGGTTCTGGACGTGGGTACACTGCAGCCACCCACTGACCCCGTTCGGGGCTTGTGCATTGATGATGTGGTTTGGCTGCGTGGAGCCAGTTCATCACCAGAGAGTTCGTCCTCCCGCCTGCGCCTCAATGCTACCCTGCGCTGGGACTACCCCGTGGAATCTGTGCGCCACTTCAGGGTGTACTGGAGAAGGCTGAGAGGACCTGACCCAAGAATCCCTCCGGGTCAGCTGGAGCTGCTGGCCCGGGCCTACTCCAACCAGTTCAGGGTGACGGAGCTGCTCGTGCCCGAGCCGCCCAGCGTGTTGGAGCTGCTGGTGGAGCCGGTGACCAGGGGGGGCTCCCTCGTCCCGGAGAGCCGCTGGGGAAGAAGACAGCTCAGCTACACAGAATGATCTGAATATGGATTTCACACAAGCAGCTGTATGCAAATACGTCCCACACTTTAAAGACTTTCATTTATACGTTTTGAGCATGGATGTTTTTTTGTAGCAGATGGAATCATCTCAGAGAAACCACCTGAACCCGAGCAGTTAGTTTTTATTTTTAAGTAATAAATGATGTGGTTAGAGTAACAAACCCACCACAACCCAAGTTCTCTTTTTGATCCAGCCATTGTTTCATATAAACAGATTAAAATTATAATCAGAATTTATTCAATCCCAGGCTTCACATGTCGTTTTCATGTTGCCTGTTTTACATATATAGTCCACTTGATGTCACGGCGCATGAAGCTTCATCCCACCATCACTAGTTACTAGGGCAACCTCTAAGTCTCAAACTGCATTCCTCAAAAAGCTTACGGTGCCTTCAAGTGTAAGAGGACACATTTAAAAGCTGTAGGACTCTGGTCCTGAAGAAATGTATTTTTAAGACCAATGTTCCAACCATACAAACAATCCTGGTCTTCGTCGAAGCCGTAATGATGAGTTGCTATGTAAAAAGTGAGCTGGCTACCTGTTGACCGGAAGTGGCTGGTCTCATCCAAAAAATCAATTCATCAATTGATTGTGTGTTTATTTCTAGAAGACTCCATTATTGGTCACACTAGAAGGACCCACACAGAGATGCAGGGTGAGGTTTGAAGGAGAACCAGAAAATTTAGTCGGATTTAATTTCAGAAAGTTACACTTTGTATCTTTTTATACAGTATATGCATATACTTGTTTTCAACTGTGAGCACTAAACACTTTGTATTGGTTAACCACATACCACCTCAATAAAATACAGAAAAGTATGCAAATATAAAATGTCAAGTGTTCAGGTGCATCAATACTCAAGCAAAGTACTCCGGCTAACTGAAAAGGTTGAAAGAAAGATAGAAAACACACACCACTTCATAAAATCACAAACATTTATGTTTTTTTATGAGAAATCAGCATTTTCTATACCAGCTTATGTTAGCTGGGTCACAGGGCGCCTGGTGCATTTCTCCAGCTGTCATGTAGGAGGTGGGGTTCTTCCTGGACATAGGACCACACAAAATCTGTATAAATTGGGCAATTTATACAGACCAATTATCCTAATTTGCTTAATTCTGGCATGTGGGAGGAAACCTCATACAGAAAGACTTGGGTGGGGATTCGAACCACACTTCTCAAAATATCAGCTGAGCTTACAGTTTGATCAGGACATTATTGTGGAGGATATCATCCATGTCAGGACTAAAAAGCTTTTGCTCCAATTTTCATTTCTACCACTTTCCAAGTGGAAAAGTGAAGCCTAAACCTTTTCAACACCCTTATTCAAATTCAATTCAAAATGCTTTATTAATCCCAATGGGAAATTAAATGTTGTTATAATTCATTAATTTAAATTCTTCAAAGAGAGTCACTGTAGATGGTGATGGTGTAGATTATAGAGGCAGAACCCACAGAGCCCTCGCAGATGGTGCCAAAGGTTCTGTTTTATGGTCATTGGTCACCTGCAAATCAATTCACTCAGTTAAAGTTAGTAGTTTTGACCCAAGTTTCTCATAGGAGCATGCCAAGAAAAAAAATAAAACGTACAAGAGTATTTATAAAAGAAAGTTGTATTTAGTGACTGGAATTTACAGAGCTTTAAGTCAAGTGCACCTGGCATCAAAGTAAATTTTGGAGAGCAAGTAAAAAAAAAAGAAAAAAAGTTTGATTGTCAGAGCTGTGCCGTCCCAACTGGCCCAGCATTCATTCAGTCCTGCTGAGTGATCATCTTCAGCATCTGCAAGGCCATGGCTCCCTGGTCTGAAGGAATCTGAGGTATAACAGAAGATTACAGTTTAACGCTGAATTTCTACCATTTTTCTATAAAATATGCACTTTGAATTTAATTAGCTTCATTAAAAAAAAAAAGAAAATCACATCTCAAGCTTCATCAGTCAACATCAAACAGAAAGCAAAGCAAAAATCTGAGTACTTCCAGATAAAATACTTTATACCAGAAAAGTTTGCATCTTACAGTTCTACCATCTACATTGTATTACAGGTCTACTCTATGCCCTTCTATTCTTGCAAACTAAACAGATCAGTATTTTATGACATTTAATATTTAAAACTAAAGTAGTTAGAACCAGCTCAGGTTTTACCATGTGACCAGCTTTGAGGATCCAGTAGAATGCAAAGTTCTTGTAAGTCTTGAAAAAGGCTCCAGTGGTTCCTGGGGAGGCTGGGTCATCCAGGGGGGTCCACCTCAGCTGGCTGAAACCAGGAAGTCCCTCCCACTTTAGCTGCTTCACCCAAAGCTCCTGACCTGGAAGAATAAAAATGTGCTTTTACATCCAGAGCTCAAACATGAGGGTTAGTTACATGTGTTCACTAGAGATGTACTAGTTTCAAGTCTTTATTTGGAAAATGATTATATATCCTTCTGCTTTAGTCTTCTTATGACTTACTAAATTAGAAGGGGGGGGGGGGTGTCATGGTGTATAATCAGACTCAATGAAAAAAGTTTACCAACTACTGCTGAAGAGGTTGGAATAGTTTGGTTTATAGACACATTCTTCATTAACTGGGGCTGAATTTCCATTGTGGTACAACTGGGTCCGAATAACATTTTGATCAGATGTAGACTATATAAATAAATGATCACAATCATTTTAATTGTAGTAGTTTAGCAGTAGTAACAGGTGAAGAAACTCAGGCCAACTTTATGCACATCAGATTTTTAAAAACAGACATTGATGAAGTTGGCATTTACAACAGTCTTTAGCCTCTTTTTAGTGGTTATCATAACTTGACTAACAGTAAAAAGCAGTCCGAGTGATTCATCTTTGGAACACACAGAACCTAAACAGGTTTCCCAAAGGCTGCCAGCATCTCCAAACCCAGCCCACACCAGCTCAACTGAAAGCTCAAAAACATAAAAAAAAAATAATAATAATAAAAAAAAAATCTACTAAATTAACTTTTCAGCTAAACTGCCCAAAATCACCTTTTCATCATAAT
>CAEGAE010075422.1:0-30459 GCA_903067095.1 Girardinus metallicus
CATCCTCAACCCATATGAGCCAATCTTTATGTTCAGATCAGAATTTCAGCAGCATTTCATCTCAAGGTCCACGCCTCATTTCAGAATCCCGTAATCCAGCCACTTAAGTCTGGTTCTCAAGCCATTTAAGTCAAGTCTGGCATCTCCCTCAAATCTTATTCCGCCCATTCTTTAGCATAGGAGCCGCCTCTTCAGCACTCAGTCAGGCTATCTCCAGACGGTTTAAGTTTTAGTTTGCTGGTCATCACAAGTGTACCGTTCACGGGTCTGCAACAACCTCAGTGATTATTATAAGCCCTTTCTCTTCTCTGTTCAATTTAAATCAGACTCTTTTGGGGATCCTATGTTGGCTCGGGAATATATAAGAGGAACTATTTCCCGAAGACTACACCTCCACTCAGTCTTCACATTCCAAGCCCTCCATCATTCTCCCCAGATGACCAAATCAAGATCATTCATACCTTCATCCCTTCATCCCTCCTTCCTTCCATCCCTTCGTCCCTCCTTCCCTTCATCCCTCCTTTCCTTCATCCCTCCTTTCCTTCATCAATAAAACATTAAACTTATATGTTTGTGGCGTGGTCCTTGCTAGTGAATGCACTTTTAAAAAGAGATGTGGATAACCTAATGGACTGAGAGTGGTTATTCTCTTTAAATTAACTGTAGCTAAGGTCCATTTTATTTAATAAAACAGTTGGAAATAATCCCAGTTGCAATTGGAGAAAATATGTCCATATGTGCGAACAAAAATACCATAAACAGAATGAATTGATCTGACTGCAGACGACTGTCTAAATGCAAACGACATGCTCCCTCTAACACAATAATTGTACATCTATTTGCCGAAACCAGTAACAGAGTTTCACAATAAGCCCTCTAAGCATGGCAAGTTAACTTGTAAAGCGGATAAGGGCGGAGGGGTGGTGTCACATTTCAAAAGCTCAGTAGCCAATCATAAAATGTTTCCTTAATGTCAGTACACCTGGTCTAAAGAGAGCTTACACACTGGTAGTCTCGAAGATTGTAAGGAGCTCTGCGAGAGAAGAAACACCATACTAAGCCAGCAGTGTGCAAAAACAACTCTGAACAACAGCTCATTTAAATGTAAGTAAACAATTCGGCCAAGAGTTTTATCAAAAGGGTTTATCTGTAGTTTTATACCTTCTATCTTTCATGTAGTCACGAGAACGTTTTTGTTTATGTGTGGAATCTAATGAGGAAAAGTTCAACTGCATTTTCAGTGAAGTCAAACTGGGTGCTGGTGTATTCATGCAGATAAGTTTATATAAAACTCATTATTAATTGTGACTGTCATGAACTGTGTACAGTTCTTTAAGTTGGCTCTGCATATGATGTATATAGCCTTTGGTAAAAGGACTGCTGCGTGGATAGCAGTCCAGGAGGAATGCAAGTGAAGTGAGGACTAACATGCTGCAAAACTGGTCTGGCTTATCCATTACCTGGGTGTTTGTGCAAAGTGTGACCTTTGGATCTGGGGGTAATTAAAGCTCTGCACCTGCAAAGAAAATTCTCCTTTGCAGAGCACAGCTGGAGCAGCAGTATTAACTTTGAGTAGGCCATCTCTCAAAAGCCAGCTGTCACAGAGTACACACCTATTTATATATTGTTTCTTGTTTAAGAACATTTGCACGCTGTTGAATACACTTAAAGAATAAGAAGAAGTGAGGAGGGGAAAGTTGGCAGTGAATGCCCTGTTTGCACACCTGTGCTGAAAGCCTGTCAATCAGCCCTGAGACCAATATGAGGCTGTCAAATTATTAGAATCACCATCACCAAGAAGAACTGCAAGATCTGACTTTTTAAAGGAAGTCAATGTTTAGCTCTTTGCATTTGGGGATTTATAGATGTATATAAATATATATTTACTTTTTTTTTGGATGAGCAATTGTTTTGTTTCTAAGAAATTCACTTGAAAGTAGTCAAGAGGTTTGATGAGAATGACATAAGCAGAGGTATTTTCCACAGAAAAAAAAAAAAAACAGAGGGTAAATGTCAGCTTTAAATGAGGTGGCAGTAAAGTCCCTATTGTAGGTGACAAAAAGTTTTTCTTGCCTGCCTGACTTAGCCCACTCAGCAATAAGAGAACATATCCTCTTTAAGGAGTTCGCTTGTGAGTCATCAGAGCAACAAGCAAGAAGTGGTGAGTGAGGGTGTTGATTCTCAGGGCTCAGACGGGGAACCATATCTAACAGAAAAACTTCTTATAAGCAGAATACGCTTTTTTCTTTGCTCCAGAACTGTCTTGTACTTTTAAGGGTAGGTTATTTGAAACTGTTGTGACATAATGATGCAGGAAATCTACAGATGCCTTCCTTTCTGTTTGGTCATGTTTGTATTTTTCTCTGTCTGTGTGCTTTTCACACATTTTTGTGCTTATCAGGTGTCTCTCTTAAGCAATAGCAATTGAAATTGACAGGGTTATTCAGAAGACAAATAGTACTCACTTTTTGCACCTCAGTTCACACTTACTGTGTGTGTGTCTGTAATTGTCTTGACATCTAATCCGTCCTTTACATACTTCTGTGTACATATGTCCTTTTTTTTTAAATCTTCATTACAAACAGTTTGGCAGATGGATTGCTTCTTATATCTACAGAAAAAAAACTTTGTTGTTGCTTTGATGTGGCTGGATTTTGAGATAAATGAGGGTTGGGTTTTTTTTGTTTTTTTTTTGCAAACCCTCACCGTAACTGGAACCAATCGGTTGTTGGGGTTAACAGGATGAAGAATAACTTTGTTCTCATCAGATAAAGAAAGAAAAGGAAAATCGGTACGTGACTGTAGTCTGGTATGTCTTTGTTTTGGTTTATGTTGCATTTTTGAGCTTAGTTAAGGTTTGAGATGCCTACATCATGCAGAAATGTAGAACTCTTTTCATTTATTGGCTTTATAATTTTTTTTTTTTATCACACTCATTCAACTGAAGCAGGGGAGAGAGGATACAGGAAAGACGTCACTAGCTCATTGTTATAGGCACACATTCATTTCCTCTTAGTTATTTCACTACTTGCATCGGCCCGGTTGACTAAAAACTCACTCAGAAACCCTGTAGTTCTTCAGTTGATTGACCGGCTTGGTGTAATGTACAGCTCTGGCTGAACCATGGTAAGTTTGTAAATTGCTTTAAGATTGCCATTGCAAGTTTTCTTGTCACTTTCTTTGCAGTTGCAATTGTTCTGGTGGAGTCTGTTATAGAATGAATGCATTTGCATTAAGTCTGGTTTGATAAACAGCAACTGTGGGAGTTTGCAGAATTAGGTAAACAATTCTTATGAACCAGAAGCATCCACTTCTTAGAAAGCTGAACGCCAATGAATAACAAATGATTTAGGTTGCTTCTTTTCCCTCCCATCTACACTCATGATTGTTTTTGCTCAAAGCTATAAGTTAGCTCCAAGTTAGCTTTTGGAGCTAACTTATAGCTTTGATACTTTCCCACTAATACTCTTCCCTCATCTCTTGTTCTCCATTCTTTTAAGTCGCATTTGTTCTCCTGTGAACCATCTTGACTGCTGTAATGCTGATCTGTTCAGACATTTGTGATTGCTATTGCAAGTACCAGTGTTGTCCTTCACTCAGTGCTTGTTATCTATGCAAGCAGATAAGCGAGAAATGACCTGTAACCCTGCTGAAGTGACCTGTTGTTGAACGCTGTGTTTACTTTTGGCTAGATTAGATTATGTATTGGCTTAAAATCAACCTTTCCCAGTTGGATTTAAGTGTGTATTCGCTCTAATATTACCAGATTGGTGTGGGAGTCTGTAATAATCCAATATTAATGAATGGACCGAACCCTGTCTATTCCTGTCTTGCAGTAAAGCATAATAGTTTCATGATTTGTTGATTTCTTCATTTATTGTTTATAGTACTCTGGCCGGAAGGCAGCTGGCATGTCTGCTTTATGAGCGTGCTGCCTGTTATTATATGTCGCAAATTGGGTTTGGTATGAAAGAGCAAATTTGAACGTACAAGAATATATTACCCAATTTGAGGAATAATACAGGCGTCAGGAGCCATTTGGATGTGGAGGCAGTGGACTGGGTTGATAAATATTTGCAAATTGGATCAGCTTATTATTTCACCCAAAGCGACTCTGAAAAGCAAATTGGATACAGAAGGGGCTTTTATTTGCAGCTTCTTAGGTTGGTTGCGTTTGGAGATTTACTCCAGCTATTCAAGGGGCCACTGCAGCCCACATACAGCACTCCCTCTCCAATCAGCCACGGCTGTGTGATTAACATCTTCCTCCCAATATAATCAAGCAAAAATGTTCTTGATGCAGTGTATCTATTTTTAGTAGGAAAATTATCCTAACAATTGGTTTGTACCAGAGTATCCTGCATTGTGAACGCTACGCATGACCAATACAGGCTTGTCAAGGTGTAATAATGTTCAGTAAAAATATTGGTTTCAATGTATCTATGCAACATAAAAATCTGAATTCTTCAATCTAACTGATTTAATTTAAAGCTGATAAAACATAATTTCTGCTTCTGCTTAATAACTTAATTAAAAGTTAAAAGTCAAAATCTTTCTATGATACACAAATGTGTAGAATGAACATTTTCTTTTTGAACTTCTTTAAATTCTTCAGGCCTGTAGTTGGCCTACAGTCATCTGCTTCACTTTTACAACAAACTGGTTTTATAATGGTGTCGTATAAGTGAGGATATTTAGAAATATACTCATCTGTTAATTACTCTGCTTAACGGATAAGTTAAACAGAGTCTGTTTTTTTTTATACCACTTAAACTGCAAATGTTCCATGTGGCAAAAAATGCTACATTAGTGAATTTTATCTGTAAAATTTCCTCTCAATAACTTTGATATTCCAGTATTAAATTTGCTTTGGTAAAGGCTGATGGCTACATCATGTTAGAATATTCAGAATCCACTGGCATAATTTCCACACAGCTATAAAACCTAGAAAACCATGTGCAAGTACATGTAGCATCTTTCATTCAAAACTGACAGCCTATCACAGAAGCATAAATGCTGCTTAACTTTTGACAAGCTCAGGTATTACACCTGATAAGGAAGCTCAACATAATTTTATAGAAACTTGGACATTTTAAGCTCAAACAATTGGTGTAAGTGATGGGAATAAATAATTTCTGTTGGAGTTGTTGCAGTCCTTTTTGGATAATCAGTGATGCTCCTTTGTTTCTGACTCATGACTGTCCATATGTTTGCAACAAGAAATATTTCCAAATAGCTGACTTTGTCCCTCTTATCAAAAGCAGGGAAAAGTGTTGAGGTCTTTTTTGAGACGGTTAATTGGCAGCAACATGTGAGGGAAAAGAAGCTCTTCATTACTCTGTGCTCCATACTGTTAGACTAATCTCAACACTACAATACATTTTATAGTATCTATGGAAATTGCGTTGTGGAGACAGAATCACTCCGAATCCAAGGGGTTAGAAAACCATGGCCTTTTCAAAGTTTCGTAAACTTTGGAATCACAAACCACTCTGCAGCTAGTTGATGCTAGTCTTGTAGCTCACACATCAATGTTATGCGTATTCATAATGACTTAACATTGCAATGTGTGTAGTGATTAGATCATTGGAAATTCCAAAACCCTGAAACCTTAGCCTCTTTACTTATTTTCTTTGTGGTAGCTGAGAGTCACTTCCTCTTGTTTGGCTGTCTTAGTAGGTGCCTTGGGATTTGCTCCCGTCTCTCACTTCAGTCATTTCCTCATGGTAATAAACAGCTGAGGAAACAATGTTAATGACGGTCAATGATGAGGTGCCTGTAGTTCACCATGTGGCACAAAGCTCAACAGGAGTGTTCACTCTTTGTTCTCGTATCGCCAGACATAAGCTAATGATCTTGATTCCTGAGAAGGAGCCTTTTGCAGTACCTTAATCAGAACAAGGAAGCTTCATTCTGGACATAAACTGGAGGAGAGGTCATTCTCATGATTTTCCTATTTTAAAAATGCCAACAGCTATATTGTGTTGAAAATAGCCAGGGCTTTTGTTCTGCCGGCTGTGAACATCTGTGCTTTGCATCTATGCACTTGTAATAGGGAAGTGCAGAATGGCTTGTTGTCAGGCATTTTGCCATGAGGAAGCTGGGAGATTCGTTTTCCATTAGAAAAAACAAAACAATGCAAACTCACGCACAAAAATGCCTTGGTGAATAAATTTTAAATATCAGAAGGATTAAAGTTAATTTCTAGATATTTTTAGCTGCCAGGATGCAACAGAAAAGAAAATGCCTATTTAATTAGTCATTTAACATCTTCCTGGAAACATTATGCAAGAGGTATAGCATCATAGCTTTGCAAAAGAGGGGGAAATGTTGAGCAGGCACTTGCCACCAGCTTACTCTGACAAAAAAAGCTTTTTGTAATGTGCTTTTCTTTTTCTGCTGATTATAGTGGGAACTTTTTCTGTGTGACCCTCTTAACCATCATACATCTCAGATTACAATCTATATTTGTATGTGCACTTTTTAAACCAGCAGCGCAAGGCCTGGATTTCTCTGAATTTGTATTTTTCCGCTAACACGCAATGTTGCAACGCTCGAATCTCAAAAGTACCAGCAGGAGTCCCAATAATACTTTTTGCTTTCCAACACACCCACATCTCTACACAAGGACCCCAAGATTTCACTCACATCAGTGACTGCATATTAATAGCAGATATATTTAACTTCTGCATGTGTTTTTTTTTTCTTTCTTTCTTTTTCTTGTTCCTCCCTACAGCATTTGAAGATGATGCGATTGCTGTTCCTCTGCGTACTGCTACTGCTGCCAGCTGACAACGGTATGTTCTCATCTCTGATACGCTTTCAGTTGATAAACATCTAATCGGGGCTCAGGCATCCATGTGCCAGACTGCCTTCTTCAACTGCCTACATGCGTGTTGTGTTGTGTGCAACAAGATTACGACATGCACCCGCTGCCTGACTTCGCAATAGTCTAAAAAGGAGCACACAATGACAGAACTTGTTCACCTCAACAGCAAATGAACAAGACGGAAAGAAAAACATGAAAATGAAATTGGCAACAGTTTTTTTTTTCTAGTATCGAGGGAATAAGGAAGAAAAGTTGATAATCTGTCAATGTGCTGAAAGACGCGTACAAAATTACCTTGTGTAATTATGCTCTACATTGCAAAAGTGTGTGTGTCCCTTGTCACGATACAACCACAAATTTCTGTGCCACTTATTGAGACTTTATTTGGTAAATTTAGTTGAGGAATGCGTAGTGGTGTTTCTGGATTCTTAGATAAAATTTGCATGGCATGTATTTGTACTTGGTCTGATTTACACTCGGACTCATAAATAGGACCCGGGGCACCCATTTGCTTTGCACCTTCCTTGTATATTTACCAAGACATGGCTGCCTGCCTAAGTTGATATTGCAGGCAAGGAGAAGCAGCCAAGCAGCTTGTAGTAACTCTGGAAGAGCTGCAAAGATCCACAGCTTCATGGGTGGAAGCTATTGATTGGTCAGCTATTTGTCATGCAGATAAGAACAAAAAAGTCCCACACAAGGTTAAAAAAATAAGAGTACCTGCTTATATATGAAATGAGACCAAATCTAGACTCACTTTTCAGCTTTGTTTGGGGGTGGGGTGCGGTTGGTTTCCTAGGTTGTTGGAAATAAGTTCCAGGACTATGAACACTGTTGCAAAACCCTGCACTTTAAATGTTTAAAAAAAACTGTTTGGCTGCACAACTCTTACCCCTCTTTTGTTTTGCAGTGCTTTCAGAAGACTTAGAGGGATCAGCTGATGGTATGAATTGCACATCTCACTCAAAAAAACTCGAAACAAAACATAAAATGGAAACGCATTCATGTTGATTTTAAGGTTACCAAGTAAATAGAAACTGTTTCTTAGATCGCAATAGTTTAGAGATTAAAATGACTGTGTTTTTTTGTTTTGTTTTGTTTTTTTTTTTTAACATTAAAAGTTTACTTGAGATCACACCCAATTTCAACAAATACTACTACCTCATTATGTTTTGAAAAGAATTAAGCATGGGTTTTTCTTGTACACAAGCCTTCATTATGTGTCATTATTGATAATAATCACCTGTTATTCAAAGTGTACTGATAATTTAGTGTAATTGCTGGATTATATTAGCTCATACGCCAAGTATAACGAAATGAAAGACAATTTCTTCCACCATATTTATGTAATTTAGCCCGTTTCTGCCCCCTCTAAGGGGTGACTTAAAATCAAATGTATTTTCATGGCTTTTCTCCAATGTGTCAGATTTTAGTTGGAAAAAAACTCCCACATAACTGCACAAGGACTTTATAGTCCTAAAAAGATAAGAGCAAGGGGAATGGATACCATGGAGACAATTTGTTGGATGTGCAGCAATAAAATGGCTTGCAGAAAGAAGTCCAACGTTTCCCAACCCTGGACTGCTCAAGACGCACTGCACTACGTGCTTTTGGATGTTTCCCTGCTTTTGCACACCTGATTCAGTTCACTGCAGTTGAACAAAAGCCTGTTAATCAGCCATCAATTGAAGTCAGGTGTGCAGGGAGTGTACCTTGAGGACTGGGGTTAAAAAAACTGTTAATGAAACCAAATGCAGATCTAGTGCCTAGCAAAACTATTCATACCCTCCTTTTTTTTTTTTCACTTTTCCACAAATTGGTGTTCATGGTGCAGTTTATTTTCTAGTATTGTATGAGACTGAGTTGTATATAGTGGTATAAGAATAGTGTATAATATAGAACAAAAATTGCTTTTCTTCCAAGTTATGTGCTACTTCAGAAAGTAATTAACATCACTAAACTTCATTTAAAGATGTTAGCCTGTTTTTGTGTTAGTTTCGTTATATAAAATCCCTATGAAAAATATTGAATTGACTGGTAGTAATGAGACAAAGCGGAAAATTAAGAGGTATGAATGTATCTGAAGTGCACTTTGCATGCAACACAATTCAATCATCTTTAGAAAGGCAGCATTTATTTTGATGATCTGTATTTACTATGTTCAGAGCTTAAAATGAAAAGGTTGAGCTTGAATTTCAAGTTTTAAATTGTCGCCTGAATTACAGAAGATGACAGATTAATATTTATTGTATTGTATTCTACTGAAATGTTCCAATTGTCTTTTGAAGTCACAGAAAAGCTTCCTGCGCTGTTATTTGTCAGTGTTTTGTTCTTGTTTCAACTTCAGGAAAGCTTGGTTGATTTTGTTAAAAAAAATAAATAAATAAATACATTCTTAAGAGTGAAGAGGTGGGCTCACCATGCAGTATGTTTGTTAAAAATGGAGGGTAATTTTCCAGAGCTTTTCATCCTCATCCATCTCCACATTCTGACTTGCTTAAACCAAGTGAAAAACAGGTGGTGCATAATTCTGTGTGATGACTCTCATGTACAGCTCCAGCTTCCCTTTTTAATTGAATTCCTCATTTAGAGTTCTGTTATTTACTCCCAATTTGAGTAATTTAAAAGTATGCTCTGCTTGTTCTCTACTTACAGTGGTATTTCTTCTGTTTTTTTTTGTTTTTTTTACAGATTCAGATGATGAGGATTTTATTATGAAAAAGCGTGAGTTTTTCTTTTCTTTCTTCTTTTTCCTCCATACTTCACCAACAGTAGGTTTGATTCTTGAATTGTGCCACTTCTGACCACAATCGCTGTAATGGCAGCTGCTCACAGGAGAGTATGTGAAGGTTATGGCCTCTAATTACTGTCAGTATTGTGTATAGGCTGTTCCAGTCCAGTGAGATGTGCAGAGGGTCTGTGGCCCCTGTTGGCGTTTACCCCTCTCTAACCATTAAGCCCTGAATGGAATCAATTAGCTCTCCAGAGAGGCCCTGTGGATCCTGCTGAAAGGCCAATGAGCATGCTGATATCTCTGCCGCCCTGTCGTTCACCTAATCAACATTGGCATTCTCATTCTCACCACACGTCTCCCTGTCACTCCTCATCCAGGCTTTGATGGGCATTTGATAGAATTACAGACCGTTAGACCAGGGCTGCAGTCTGTCTGCCTGCCTGCTCTTGTAAGGGCAGCATTTCTACAAATGATCACGACTCATCACCGGAGCCTGAACCTTTTTTCTATCTATAGGATATAAGTGTATAAGCTCGGACTAAAAATCTATAAATCTAAATGTTTAAAAGTTCAAATTAATAAAGTAATGGCTTCAGTAAACCATAGGTGGTTGTTGTACACTTGAGAGGAAGTATATGTATAATGGAAACTGTAACTGCCCTTTTATTTTGTGCTACTTAGATATTCCCCATGTCGAAGGCTCCCAAGCTGAAAATGAAGGTACAAAAGAAACTCAAAGTAAGTATGACGTATTTATGTTTGCAGTATTGACATAAGGTTTCTTCAAACCTACAGTATTAACAACTGAAATACTAGACAAACTTAGAAATTTAGACCAATCTAAATACAGAGCAGGACTGAATGACTTGGGGGTCACAAAAAAGCATTTCTCATACAATTAAATATATGCATTAATTGATTTTTATTGTATTCCACTGTTAATATTTTAATTTTAAACTTTAAAATTGCTATGCACAAAGCTGGGACAGAGGCCATAAAAAGCTGTGATAGTAAGTGTTGAGAATGAAAAATAGCTTTAGCAGCATATTTGCAATTCAATAGTTAAACCGGTAATAATCAGGATTGCTAGTTGTAAAGCCCTTTCAGAAGCTAAAACGGATAGAGATTCATCCATTGCCAAAACATGGTCAGGCGTTTCACCAACCAGAAATATTTTTGGAAATGATCTCAGAACTGTTCATTAATTATTATTAATAATTGGTCAAATGTAAGGCAGATTATTAGTGATATGCAGATGAAGTGATTAAACATAACTGAAAGGATTTGGTGCATAATTCATACAAAATCTTCTTGGAAATAAACCAAAAGAACAAACACGCCATATGATTAGGGGATGTTCTAAAGAGGGATGCTTCACTAAACATGGCCGTCTCCAATATTGAATGTTGTCAGTCACCTTTGGCCCTCTATCGATACCAGAGTAAAAATAATTGAAGTATTATAAAATCAACAACTTTTGAAAGATGAACGAACGTCTCTTTTTTTTTCTTCTTCTTTTTTGCGAAACAGATTATCTACCATACCATAGGTTAATAAAATTCAATTTTTTTTTATTTTTGATTTTGGATGTTATTCTTGTCTACTTAAAACTGACTCTGAAATTGTATTTTTCTTTGTATATCACTCAAAAGAATTGGTGTCCCCAGTCTGGATTGTATTATAAAACTTTGTGGCGGTGCACTTTGAATTTAGGATTTTTATTTTCTGTGAGACATTGTACCATCTTTTAGTTTAACAAATAGATTTTTTGCTATGTTTCTTTGTGAGTAAAATAAAAGTTTGAGATTGTTTGGATTTCAGTAACATTTTAACAAAGTGTTTCCCAAGTGTTTTAAAAAGGACAGAATCATTGTGCTGACCTTCAAACATGTTTGTTTACTGTCATTTCATGTTTTTAGGTCAAATGACTCTGATTGTCATAGCTGCTGTGGTTGGAGTGGTGGTTCTGTCAGTCATAGCAGTAGCTGGTAAGCATTCTGTTTTTGTTAAGAGTGAAATGTGAACTTTATGTTCCCAGGGCTGACAGATGTACTGCTTTTCAGTACTTGGCAGGGATTCTTGTGTGTCTTGTAAAGCTGTTATCTCCTAAGCAAATATGAACTTTCCCCTTGTGGAGTTGTGACCTCTTTTTTATCTTTTCTGCTTGCAGCCGTAATGTTGATGAAGCGACAAAAGCTGAAACAGCAGCAAGGGTAAGATCAAATTACTTGTTTTATTCAAGTTATTGGTTTACAGGTTTGTGTCTTAGTATTTATTTGTTATGGGGCGGATTTCGTGCTATGTCAGACTCAGAGTCACAGAACCAGTCTGTTGGGTAACAGTCCTGCTTCTGCTTTTACTTTGTGCTCTACTTGGTCTAAATTGTCAACCTACAAAACCAAAGAACAGTCACGCCTGAAAGCATCATCAGCATCCACCTACGTTAGCCCGTCTGGACTTGTCCAACAATTAGTGTTGCACCTTGTGCCCTCTAAAGTCACTAGTGAACACTCCCCAACTATCTGTCAAACAATGGCTTTGTCGGTGCCACCGGGAAAGTATGACCCAAAGGGACAGGACTCAACCTGTCCCAAAGCTTACCTCATGCACCGAGTCACAAGGAGGCAACTGAACTTGAAAAATTAACCAACCCAGTAAACATGTTCTTGGCGTCTTGACAACAACTGCTGAGACTCTGACAGCAAAACAACCTAAACCTGTTATGCAGAGTTTTGCTCTTAGCATTTGGCCTCTGCCTAACTGTAATTTGGAAATCTTGCAAACTAATCAGTTTCTTTTGTTCAGATGGTGATGGATAAATTGCATGACGGAGGGTCGCAAGGGTATGGGTTGTTATGGAGTTCACAATCAGGTGGCAGAAGAAAAGCTGTTACAGTAATGACACCTAAGTTGTTGTGCATGCTAGGGTTAAATTCTTGTGCAGGATTAGTCACTGCCTCGCGGAACTGCAGCCAGCTCCAGCAGTGTTTGGCGCTGAATGATCGCTCTGTTGGAAAGAGGCTTAATCACGCAGCAACCTATGGCTTGTTGGATCAACAGTTTTCAGTCAGGTTTATAAGACCCACCTGGGGGATGAGCGGTGTTTTTGAAGTAACGCAGCAACCACGCACCTGTTAGAACCAAGCTAAATGAGGGAGCCGTACAATTTAAATTTTTTTCTTGCTGTTCTGCTGTTTATGAATGTTCCTTCTGTTGTTAATGTTATCACTGAAAAAGAACCTAAATGCCTAACATAGCATCACAATGAACTAGGATATAATTGAAAATTTTAGTTTTTTAAAAAGGGATATTTTATGGATTCATTACACATTGATGATGTGTAAATGATTGAAATGATTTTAATAAAGAAACAACTGCCTAGTTAAAAATATTTCCAGATTCTAGACATTACAGCCACTCTTGTGTTTGACTAACTGATCAGGACTTGATCTGCCTGTGGCTCTCAGGTGTTTAACAGCAGAATTCAGCATATGTGTTGAATTCTTATTGTAGGCCTTTATCTCCCAGAGGACTCTTATTGTCCTCTGGATAACATACCACAGATTTTCTACAGGTTTTTGGTCATGTGGGTTAGCAGACTAACGCCAGGGGCACAGTCAGGTAAAGTCTGCACTTGCTGTGGTCAGTTGTCAGGGGAGGTAATTGGCACCAAATTTGTTTGTGCGAAAAGAGAGGAAGACTGGAGTTTAACATTGTGAGGGAATATGACCAAACTTTGGTAGCAATCAGACAAACATGATTGCATTTTTTTGGGTGGATCTGTACTCACTCAGCTAATGTGACTGGATAAACAAGTCACAACCCAGCTACAGACGAATGAAGAGAGAGGATGTGAACCAACTAATGAAACTTTTTGTAACTGAATCGCTATAGCATGAGTGCACAACAGCATCACGCATAAAAAACATCATCAACTAACTTATTACAGTCACAGTGATTAAAAATGAAGGGATATCTGGAAAATGGACTAAAATTAAGTAAAATGAATGGTCTTACTGAAATAATCATTCTCATATTGAACATAAAGGTAATGAGAATTCATTCAACAATTTGACATTCCTGAATGAAGTTTCCACATAGTATTAAACTATTAATGATTCATTTGTAATGCTTGTTTGCACAGTTCAGCCCAATCGATATATTGTTGATCTGTTTGTTTCTGTTCCCTCAAGCAGACATTTTTTTGTCACCCATTCTTTTCAAAATCAGTCAAGATTAGAACAATTGTGCTAATGTCTTTCACAGTTTAATCGTAGTGATACTGTGGTCATTAAAGCAGATATTGGTACTTAGGTTTTGTACATCATTATTCTTTTGCAGTCTGGGATCAAGATCCTCAAATTAAATGTAGTCTTTACTACTTTAGGCCAAAGAACAGTTCAGTCCTTTTTTTTTTTTATTATTATTATTACTTTACCACTGCAGGCTTCCAGCATTTTTCCTGGTTCAGAAATGCCACCAGAAATGCTTGTTCTAGTATGCTTGTTCTATGCTGTAAATACATCATGGATGTATCTTTGTGGTTGTTCTTGAAGCACTGAAATCAGCCATACTTTGTGCATCTGCCTCAAATTCTTGAATTCTCTTTATTTCTCAAAACTTAGGCTATCTTCGTCTCTTGTGCACCTTTTTATGTCATACTTTTTCTCTCCACTACGGTTCCCATTTACATACACGCTTGGATACAGTGCTCTGATCAGCCAATTTATTTAGAAATGACTTTCCTTGTCTGAAGTGCCAGTGGCTGTCTGCTGGACAACTGTCAAGTCAGCACCCTTTCCCAATGATTGGAGAACATTTCTGCATGTAAAATCTTATTTTGTGTGTGTGTGCGTAATATTTAAATTTGCTGAGAGTTAATTTCAGCCTGTTACAGCTGAAAGAGATGTTCACCTATAAACACTTGAAATATCTGTTTAAGAAATCTAAAGTTTTACGTTTTTTAACTGACGTTACGCCACTACATTAACTTTTGAATTATTTGTTAAGTCGTTTAGATGCATTAATCTTTTTTTACTCACCTTATTCTGTCTGCCACCTGTTTTTCAGGATTTACTCTGTACCCACTGAGCAGAACGAGAAAGGAACCATCTAGTTCCTGGCAGCGCAGCAGCTCTGCACCTTAAAGCCAAGCGAGGAAAACAGGCCGTTATCTCCCACTCTCTGACTCAGGACACCTGAACTCATTTGCACATCAGCCTGCTTATCACTGTCCACTCTCTCTCACATCCCCATAAACATATCTAACTTTTGCAGTATGACTTCTTTCTCTTCTCGCTGTTGTGCACCATTTTCTATGGATCCCAGCTGTTTGTTCTCCATTTAGTCAGGGATTTTTTGGAAAGCATTCAAACCTTTTTTTAATTGGATTCTGTTTGAAGAATCTAATTTAAAAGAGGAACATGTGGCTTGCAGCTTCTTTTTGTTAAAATTAATGATTTAGTTCAGCCAAACCTCCTCTATTTTTTTTCCAAAAGCATAAAATGATTGACCACTTAAGCAGAGAGAACTGTAATTGTGTTTTGATTTGGTGCGTGTGGAACAGGCCTGTCTGTGAAATGGTCGTTGACTGAGACAAACCATGCTAATCCGTGCTAAGCCAGCTGAATACTCACTTACTTTCTCATTCTCTTGTCTGACATCCTCTGTTCCTGGCCCAACGGGAGGCACTGTGAAGGCAAAACCAGCTCTTCATCTATTTTCCAACGGTGCAAAATAAAAATAAGTGGATACACCAGCTGAGCACACCTTTCAGCTGTAAAATAATCAGCCGCCGTAAATAATGTTTAGTTCCCTCCCTTTTTTGTTTTTGCAAAGCTTCTGTTAAGTCATGCAGATTGTAAATAGCTTTCAGAAACCTGCAGAGTGCAATTCCTGCACTGGGAGCAGAAAGGTTGCTGAGAGGGAGGGTAGAAAACTTAAGGCGGGATGATTTGGGAATTACAATTTTCTTTTTTTTTTTTTTTGATGGAGGGGTGCTGGATTCACTCACATGACATCAATTACACTATATGCAGGAAAGCTTCCTATGTCAGAAAATGTTTCAGATGAAGTGGGACAACCCTTTTGAACCTTTTGAAACAAGTACGTAAAAACGTGTTTAAGCAAAAATATATTTATTTCTAATAAATTGTGCTAACAAGAACACTGGGTATTAAAAAAATGGTCAAAATTTATCTGGTTTCAGGTATCAGCCTGACACAAGATGCTTATAAAATGGTATAAAACAAATTATCCGATTGGTTTTAACTGCCTTTATCTGAACACGCCTACGTCATTTATTTCTGACCAGCCTTTAATCCAGTTCATGCATAAACTGGAGTACCGAACATTTCATTGTTTTATTTTATTTCCTGATTGTTTTGTATGATACAAGGGTATTTCCTTCACATTTTATTTCCCTAAAATGTAGAAGAATATTTCTATACACTTGCTACTAAATGCCTCGCTGATATTAACTCTTTAGAGAGCCTGTTTGTTGTGACACTACTCATGTAACAAAATGCAATATGTGTAGCATTTAAGCTTTTTATCATTATTTTACAAGTGAAAATCTGTCATTTAAAAGTGTCTTGTGCATTAAATTTAACCTGTTATGACTGCTGCAGTTTATCTGGAAGAACAAGGTTTCAAAACACAATTAGTAGTAATTGATTTTGAAATAATGTTATGAAGCATTGGTTTGTACAATTAGGATATGCTCAAGTGATAAAAGCATGCAGGTCATAAGGAGTTAAATTTAAATTGTATATATTTACTGGGTGATATGTGTCCATTTTTTTTCCTAAGAAAAAATGGTTTAAAGGGTTATTTGTAGGAATTCCCATGATTAGAGAGTAAGTTCCGTCTTAAATATGTATTAATGTTATATTACACCAATAAGTTTAAATTTGAACTTCATGTTAATTGCTTGTATTTGTATATGCACTTTTTTATATGCATTTATATGCCAAAGACATTTACTGGGGTATGCATTTAATTTCCAGAGCTTGTAATTGACGTATTATCTGCCAAGAATACCATAATCATTTTGCACAGCTACAGACACCTTTTATTTGTTCTTTCAGTAATTAGAATGGGGAAACTGCTGTACATATAAAAAACTATACTGAACTCTGGATTTTTGCCTATTTTGACATTAAATGTGCTAGAAAACCTGCTTGGTGTCTGTTTGCATAACTGAGTTACCATATGGATGCAAAGTTATTCTGCCATTAGATTCTGTTTATTCTAAGGCTTTTCTCACAAACACAAAACCTCTAAGAGGTTTAGACACACTTGCTTAACATTTTGGTGTTTTTTCTTTTCTTTTTTTGGAGTTTGCAGGACTGCCCAGCTTCAGTTTTATTTCTCATATGTAAAAAAATTTTAAGATTCCTCGGTGTACAAATATGTTCATTCATGACCTTTAGTGATTAACTTTTTTTTGTTTTATGGTTTTTTTTTTTTACAAAAATTTGTTTCATAGAATTTGATACAATTAAAGTTAGAGTGAGCTTGTTCAGGACAATTTAATTTCCAGTACAGTTTGTTTTACAAACACGAACACAGGTCTCAGGTTTTCCATTTATCAGCATGAATCAAGATTTGTTTACTCAAACTTCCACCACAGTTACTAAGCAGTACAATTAGCCTGTCAGTACGCACACAAACACGTTGCCAGGTGTTAGTCAAGTGTTTTTCTCTCTGACGGACTAAGTTGTTTGTAATTTCTTGAAACTTTCCATGGCTGCCATTGGTTGTACATCTTCTTATCCTTGGACCACACGGTATGATCTGAAAAATAAATACAAAAACTCTGTGTACAAAAAACTATTGGAGCACCATTTACAGCAAGTATCGACATTTATTGAATAACAAGCAATGTGATTTGCAGTGGGCAAGTTATTGTGTTTTGGTCTCTGAACAGTTTAATCATAACCCTTTTGATGCATAAATCATCACAGAGATCTCTGCATTCTGTTGAGCTGTTGTCTAGAATGTAAGCTTGTGACAAATAAAATATAGTATGTAAATAATTAGGCATTTAATTACTAATTTAATCGCTATATGTGAGAAGTACTTATGAGCTGGTAATAGGTGTACCAAGATATTAAAGATAGTTCCTCAAAACTGTTTTTCCACCATACCACTTCCACAGATAAATATTTGCATTACAAACCAAATAAACATATCAGCTTATAGTCTCTCTTACTGTTTTTGTTATTGTAGGTCTAAGCCCATGTATACTTCTTTTTACAAAACCTAAAGTGATTAATTGAGATGTTTTAGCATGTTTACCATACAGTTGGCCATCAGTTAAGAAGAACCACTATAATTTCTTGTCCTACCAGCATTGACAGTTTATTGTCTGTTGGTTAAGCCACTGAATCATTTCTTCCATGACTGGATGCACAGTGAGTCCGTTCTTCTCTAAAAACAACAGTTTACCAGGACAGTTTTGACTACAATCCAGCAGGTGAATGTGTGAATGAATGGGTGAATGACTGAATATAATATTTTGGAGTCTTCTGGACTGGATAAAGTGATTGACAACTACAGGCTAAACACAAAATAATGACATATGTTACATAATGTACATAAATTTACCTGTAAAAATAAGTTAGTTGCTGGTTTTCTGATTTGATTTCACGAGTTTATGTTCTACACTTTTTGTCACAAATGTTTAAGTAAATGTTGTAAAGCTGTATATTATTTAAGAATCTTATCCTTGAACATGCTTTGTGGCTGCTCTTTTTGTGATTGTACCACACTTGGAAAGGACTTTTACGGATGCAAATGAGTTCTAACTAGCTCCAAGTAAAGGTTGTTGGTACAAATACTAACTTCGATGACCTCTTGTGACACTTGGGCAGCCGGCAGACCTTGCCACCTGTAGTTGGAAATAAGCAAAATATTGAAAAAGCTTCTTGACTGTCAATAGGGATTATTACATAGAAAAAAAAAATCTAACTTACAGCCAATGATCAAAATTCCCATAACGAAGAGCACACTGGCAATGATCAGGCCAGCATATCGCAGAGATTGATAATCTAAACAAGTGACATATATGTTAAAGCCCCACTCAAACAGGCACTAATTACTTTCAGAAAAAAAAGATACAGAAAAGAGATTCCTTACTATAGGTGAAAGGTTCATCCCACTTTGGATCTATGTGACACCAAAGGAAAGAGAAGAAAGATCTATTCAGGAAGGTGAAGTCAGTATACATCGACAGCAACAAGAACAAAAAAAAGCAGAACATCGATGGGGAGCAACTGCTAGCAATGCCATGACAGATCTGCTGGGCCAGGTGACATGCTGTTGATGCTGCATTCAAATCTTATCTTTGGTAAACTGAAGCAGCGTAAGGGCACAAATATCTCATTTTGCATAAGGTACAAGCAAGAATGAATCTTTAGGCAACAGAGTGTGTTTTGCTTAGGAGGCAGGGAATCGTGATAGTGTCAGCAAGCCAAGGGATATTAAGACTGTTACAATACCCATGGCATTCATGGGTAACTGTGGTGTAGGAAGGAAATTTAGTCACCCCAGACAGTTTTGTTTTTGGTTGTTGTTTTCTTCGTCAATGACACTGTGGAAGGTGGAAAAAAAAATGGAAAAAGCATTACATCATGTAGCTTTTTAAAATCAACTCCCATTTTTATTTTGTATTCATAGAGTCTAATATTTATAATATTCTTTTTATACTTTGGCTAATTTTAACCATTGCATTTATTTTTTTCTTCCTCCAACATTTGTTGATCGATCATGCTCAAAACATCAATGCATCATTACTTCACATAAGACTCTAGATACGTCCTCATGTCTAACTTCATTTTTAATAGAATGTTTCAATATATCAGTGAAATGAGTTTCACATGAAACTTATACAGAAGGCTTTTCATCCTTTCAGTATTTGAATTCTTTATTCCAGCCAGTGAGTCTAGCATTGTGGAAAAAAAAAAAAAAAAAAAAAAAAAAAACTACTGTATTTGCAATGGAAATTGCAATTGCTTATATAAATTTGTTGCTGTCTCAGTTAAAAAGAGGGTTTTCTGTTTGTTGGCAAACTCAATGGCTCCACCAACTGTTCAAACTAGAGGTTGAAGAAGTGGGATACCTGTAGCAGATGTGGGCTTTGTTTGAAGCTCTTTTGCCTTCTGAGTGAAAGCTAAAAGGAATAAGAAAACAGAGCAAAAACAGCATCAGGTTAGGCAGGAGTCCTAAATGTTGCATATAATTTGAATGGCACGCCACTCGTCATGCTACCTGTTGTTCTTGTTTCGGATGCGGTGGAGCTCACTGAAGTGTTCTGGGTGTTGTGCCCAGTTGTGGTTTTCTCTGAAAGATTTTTTGGGGCGGTTTCAGCGTTTATGGTGGTTCTGTTTCCTGGTGGCACACACAGAAAAATCAACTGAGGATGTTAAATGAAACTCAGAAGCTTTCATTACATACATAGAGAGAATAGATAATTCTTCAAAAATCTAAGTAAACTGAGTGTGACCTACGGAAGCATATTGCTGTCACTGAGGAAATTAAATTTTTGAACACTATTAAGTTATAACCTGATATTATATTGTAGAAATACATAGGATAAACATGATTTTTGTGGCATATTTTCAACTAGATGGTGATATGTTTAGGCTACATTGATAACAAGACTCAACAGTAGGATGTTGTCGGTATGCCAGTTTAATTTGGAGTACATGTGATAAGGAATGAATGGCTAAGATCATGGATAATTTATTGTAGTGATACCTATGGAAATCATGTTGTAGGAGTCTATAAGCCACATAAAGTTTGGTCCAGGATTTACTTAGACACGTCATATCAACTTCCTCTTTTGCCTTTGTTCCAACACACCAGTGTCAAAAACTTTTAACAGATGTCATATTTTATGCTAGAGTCACATATTCATGTTAGACATTTCTGAAGTGGTGAAACATTCCATTTAGGATCCTTCTCAGTGCGCATACCAAAAATGCATAGCAGAATCAGTATTTATCCATGTCGTAGTCCAGGCATGAGATAAAGCTTCACCAACTCCTGTAATTTAGCCATTGTACTAGCCTTCATTACACTTGCACTAAAAAAACTGCCAAATTTGCATAAAATTATCAAGTTTATACAAAGAACAACAACGAGAAACTCTGGAAAGAAGGATGGTTGGTGAGTTGTTTGTTTTAAATACCAGGATTTCTTTGGTTTGTTAAATTACATCACAATGAAATGCATTTAAGCTTCTTGTTCTCATGAGTCAAAATAAGGAAAAGTTTAAGAAATATCAGGGCTGGGGGGTTTGTAAGGCACTGTAATGACACCCCGAACAACAACCACAAAATAAAAGTAAGCTTTGGATTTTTTTTTATTTTGTACTTTACTTAATATATCCTAAACATTTGAAAACACAAGAGAAAAAAAAATGCCATCCAATCAGGGCAAATAGGAGATGCGTTTACAAGAATGGTTAGAAGAAAGTAGCTCCTTTCTAAACTTGCTTAGAGAGCTGCAGCAAAGAGTGACATCTTGGGGTTGGCAAATCTGCTTGAGAAAATGATTTTTGAAACATTGTAGTATGTCTTAAATCAGGGGTATCAAAAACTGTGGAGGGTGCTGTAGATAGAGACAGCCAGAAGGAAGTGTCTTACCAGTGGGGGTCATGGGTTTGGTGGGAGACATTGTTTGTTCTGAGGTTGTTTGACTCTGGGCCCACGACACTATGGAGAGATATGAATGCATTTTTAATCACCAAACAGAAAGAAAATGGAGTCAGATGAAACAGAGGACTTTCACAGGAAGAACAAAGCCCAGTGTTGTTTATGAGTTTCTCTAACAATGCTGTCACGTATTTCTTGGCTGAGGCCAGACTTCAGAATATGAAGTGGAGGGAGCCCTGCAGATCCACTGAGCATATCACAGTGGCAGTCCTGTCAGTGAATGGGGCTGTGAGGCAACCTCCAGCTACAACAGAGTCAGATTGTTGAGTGAGACCATGGGACAGAGCGGCCCATTGTCTGTGTGCTCACTCAGCACCTTCCGATTAGTAATTAAGTTACACAAAACTTCTGCTTTGTGGGGGCAGTGCGTTGATTTTGACTAATTACGTGAACTGGTAAAAACTAAGATCACTAAGTCTGGACTAAATGTGTAATTTAATATTTAAAAAGTAGTTTGAATATTTTCAATGAGCAGTTTGTATGTAGTCATGAGTAGTTGAAGAGCATTGTCTCAACGGTTACCGTAAATTTCTCTTGCAGTTTCAGTCGCAGCTGTTTTAGTCCTGCTGTGTGAATGTAGACTTACAGCATTGCCACACTTCTGAATATTTAATCCTCTTTTCTGACTATAATCCCAATTTATAGTTTAATTATTTCTCATCTACATATCAGTCTTCTAACATGATGGATTACCATTTAGAATATGGAATAATTTTCTCCAGGCCTCCAGGGAAGTTGGCCTGACTGGAATTCTGGTCTCAAGAGGAACTAAAAATCATATGTCCTTGCTCTTTTAGGACCACCAGTATCACCAGTTTCATTAATGTGGTTCATTGAATTATTTATTCCCCTTCACACAGAGTCTGAGCTTGCAGTAATAAGTTAGGAATTTTGAATAAAAAAGCCCAACATAAATGGCAATTATGCAACTCAGACCGCAGAATATGAAGGCTTGTTTAAGCAATCCAATGCTAGGGCTAATAAACATAGGTAATGCTAATGTAAAGAATAATGCAAGACAATATCAGCACCCTTCATCGTAAGCTTTAACTAAGTCTCAAATGAGTATTA
Organism: Girardinus metallicus; assembly: GCA_903067095.1. Lineage (NCBI taxonomy): Eukaryota > Metazoa > Chordata > Actinopteri > Cyprinodontiformes > Poeciliidae > Girardinus > Girardinus metallicus. Next base: position 22,355 of record CAEGAE010075422.1, read on the forward strand.
GGAAGAGCATCTGTGCAAAAAAATTAAGACCCTCATGGATTCCCCTTCTAAACCAGCCTACAGTGTCAAGTCACTGCAGGCTGTTTACAGAGAACCTCTATGTAAGATAACAACTCGTAAAAATGAGAAATCACATCTTGCTATTATCTTCTATGCTAACTAGGCATCTGAAATTCCTTTTGTGGACTATATTAAATAGCAATTTCACACTTTTTCAAGGAATCTGGTTTGCATTTGATTATCTGTAATTACAAAGTACCTTTCTGAAATCTGAGCTGGATAATTCCACATTGAATAAAAAGCCGGGTTTGAGATTTATGAAATCTAGCTGCAAAGTCATTGTCCACAGGGGAGGCTGTCTACAGAAAAGTGTGCATAATTTACCTATATGCCATACCAATAAATGGCTATGAGATATACTGAAGTGGGAGGTGTGTCCCCAGGTGTCACAGACCACCTGGGGACACACCTTTCACATGTGTGAAAGGGCATACAGACGTTCTGCAACCATATTGTCAACTGTTCTACTTTGGATGAAGTAAGAGAGAGCCTTTAATGAAATTAAACCATAAAATGGAGCAAGGCATTTTGGCATTAGAACCACCTAACACTGAGACAAACAGGAAAAAAAAATGCGTAAAACCTGGACTGAAATATTTTACATTGATTGTAGATTCTTTAAAACACAGTTTGTGATTTGTGAGAAGTGGTGTGTGTGGACGTGTTGAAATAAGGAAGCTCATGGGTGGGATTTAACTTTTTGAAGGAACTTTAAGCTAAACAACGCTGTTTTTATATGATGAACACAAAAGGACCTTTAGTCAGGAGCTAGTGCTCTGTAATTTTGGAACTCAATACACAAAGTTGTGCAGGAAAAAGGTACCACACACCCGCAACCCCCAAGGCAGAAGAGCAGTTTAGACTGTTTCGCAAGTGGGTGATATGAGGACACATGTTAGTTATCATTTTTACCTGGTACTAAACATAATATTATCCAATGGCCTTGCCCTTGCCATCAAAATACAGAATATTCTGTGATGTTTTTTTTTTTTTAACTTTTTTCTGTTGTTATTTTGGAGTAGCTGCAGGTTCGGGCTCGGATCAGCTGCAGATTTGCAGGTAGAGCTAAATTTAGCTCAAGTAACAGCACAGATGTCTTCACCACAGTGCCGATTTTGTCATTTGATGTGTTTTAAAAGAGTCACAAGTTTAATAAAAAAGTAACTCCACTTTTTTAGTTCTTTAAGAGTAGCTGCAATTAAAAATCTGAATAAGAAATTCTCCATCAAAGACTTGGCTTGTTCTCTCGAAAACTAATAGAAAAGTGTATGAGGATGAGAAGAGCTATATTCAGAGTTCAGCCACTGAAATCCATTTAATGTGTAAAAATAACAATACAATAGAATGAAACAGATTTAAGTAAGTCTGTAAGGTCCAGGTTTGAGGAAATGAACATAGTTCAGAGTACTTTGGCGGTGAACTATGATCAGCACTTAATTACGTTTTAACCTGTGGATTTAAAATTAGAATTAGCTTTTAGTTGAGTTGTTTACAAAACCTTTATTTATGAAAAGAATAAAAAATGTGTAGTTATTTCTTCACTCCCCCCCCCCAAAAAAGAGATCATAAAACCTTGTCTGGTTCTCAAAAACCCAATATAATGTCCTGAGCAAGACGTATTGTGACATCTCTAAATATATGACATTGTTTTAACAAATGGCATCAAACTGACTATTCAGACTTTCAAAACTGTAAAAATAATACAAAGCTAAACAAAATGGAAACCTACATTTTAAAGTCAGTTGTTGTGAACTCTGAAATGAAATGAACTGGACTCAATTACATGCAACAACTGTATTGAATGTAATTGAGTCCAGTTCATTTCATTTCAAACTGAGTTCACATATTAATTTGCCCCAAGCAAATTTAGTACCCAGGGGATTTCTGCACTCACCTTCTGACATGACTGACATGACAAACAGAAGACATATCAGCACGGCCTTGTAAACCTGAAAGAAACAGACATTTTGCAGAGATGATGATTCATAAAGAAGGCATAAGAAGGTGAAACGAAATGAATGTTGGAGGGCATAATCCAAGAAAAAAATAAATAGAAGTGTAATTTTAAACAGGTAAGCTCAGATCTATTTTTTAGTAGAAGTGGTACAAAGGACTTATTCGCATATAAATAGAAAACCCTTTTTCAATGAACCCTTTGGTCACTTTGAGCATTCAACGGCAAGAGAATGTGCATAATGTGAATATGCCCAGCATCCAATAAAAAGTCTGTCTAAGTGATGATTGCAATGGCACTGGAACAAGATGTGTAGTTAATGTTCACCAGACAGGAAGCCATGGCTTTTAAGCTCAGCACCACATGGCCACTTCTGCTTCCTTCTTCCTCTCTTGGTCCCTGGACGTCATTACTCACACTCTTCAAACAATGTGACGGAAAGCAGATCCCTACTTCTAAAATCAAACTGTGAGAAACTTGTTTTTGTTTGTCAAAACTGAGTGACTGAGGAGACATATTGTGTGCACAACCCTCCCACATGTATCCGTGTTGCACTTTGTGGCACCGTAGGAATTACTGTATCGTAGTTTTAAAGCTGTCACCAATTAAAAGTTGGCATCACAAGATGTGTTGAAAATATTTTTAACATAATGGAGACCCTGAGTCTGAGAGTAGACATCTTCCTCCCCCTCAACATACTGCCTTGGAAATAAAAAAAAAATCTTTCCATTACATATGTCTGTCAAACAGGTAAAGAAAAAAAACAAAAAAAACAGAACTGTTAACAAGTGGACGTCCAGGCCAGAGACCAGGTTTGAGTCTCCTCCCCACTCAGAAAATGAAATTTCAATCTTTGACCGTCCCAGTGGCATCTCATCCCCTGGGACGGTGACAGCATGGCAGGTGAGCGTCCGGGTACGTCATGAGCTTTGACAGCTAAGATTAGCAGGTCATGCCAATCTTCATTTCACTCCAGAGCATATGTCAGGATGAGGCCTGTATCCCCTGGGCTGTACAGGCGTCTCTCGCTTCCCCTAGGCCGACCACCCTGCCTGTTTGTCACATCTAGCACTCTCCCTCACTCTCTGGTTTGTCTGTTCATCCATTTGTCTGTCAACCCCCATCAGTCTCTTTTGACTCGGCTTCACCCAAAATCAGCCCTGAGCATTTAGATATTTAGTCTTCAATCTAGACTATTATGCTTACCTTAGTATCCATCCTGCAAGGGGTTTGGTTCCAGGGATGCGTCCAAAGCGTCATCATCCACAGTGCTTTCCTCTGTAAAATGACCTCTGACAGGCAAGTAAAAAAAAAAAAAAAAAAAAAAAAAAGCTGTTATAAAGGCCACACCCATGTTGCTAACCACAACCACTTCCGCATCCAGAGACTTTGTCTCTCTCTCACCCACTCTTCTTCCATCTGCTCACCAAAGCAGCTTTTTCACTTTTACTCTCATCTGTTTGTGCAGTACTGTTTTCCCTCAGCATTGTGGGTTTTCTTCACATTTCAAACCACCCTCTCTAATTAACGCTATTCAACTGAAATACCAGTGTCAATAAACACAAAAAGGAATAAACGTCCTTCTAATGAGGAAATGTACTAATATGAGGAAAAATAAACAATATAATTATACAGCTTATTGATCTGCATATTTAATGTATATCCTCCCCTGAATTTATGTTTAGTATATGCCACTTCATGGCATCAAGACGTGACTCACTTTGAGCACAAAGTTTTATGAAAGCTTTCATAGAAGTAATTCATATAGGAATTAGACATTTCAACAGAGTTTATTAGAAAAAACTCTATATAGTCAAAGGTAATATAGTACAAATATAAATTCTTCCTGTTTATCATAATCAGATGAAGGTTAAAGCCATTATTACCACCTGGTTTACTTGCTTTTTGTCCCCGACAAAATAGTTAAGCCACTGTCACAAGACATTCACAAGAAAAGAGGTAGTAATTGTGACCCAACTGCATTACTCAACTGAGAGGCACAAACATAAGCTGTTACAGTAAACAAAGGCTGCAATTCATCTACATGAGTAAAGCACAGCCTTTGTCCCTCAGTGTGGGAGCAATTTGTACCCAGCTTACACACTTCTAGTCTTTATAAGAATGTCAACTTAAACTATAATAGTTCTCCACCTGTGAACCAGGCTGAAAATTATTTATCCCTTACAGATATCCTTTGCTTTTGCTTGTACCTCATATTTAGTTATTTGCGATCATCAAAAACATGTTTTTATGGCAGAAAGATGTCCTAGGTTAAAACAAAATGTGGGTTTTATGTATTGATATCTGGTTGTGTCTCCCCATGGCAGCAAGTGCCACAGATTTTATTTTAAAAACTGATGGATGTTCTATAAAACAAAATGTGATTAAAATGGTCAAAATATTATTGTGCATGTTGGGAGTTCGGCTGAAAATGTTCAAAACCTTCGTTAAGGTTCCTAACAATCAAGAACCATAAGGAAGCCTGGAGTGAGATTTGAGATCAAATAAGTCTTAAAACAACATACTCTACACTATGAAGCCAACAAAACCGGGTCGGATACAGAAAGATAGTCCCTGAGAGCATGGCATTGACAAAACACGTTTTGCATGTATTTCCATAGCATGGCTATGGAAGAGTCAAATAGGCTTGCTTCTTCCTCACATAACGTCACTGTGAAACTTCTGTATATTCTGCAACACAGAAGTTGAATAAATACAATGAGTCCAATTAAGCAACTGTAACTCTTTATCAGGTAGACTTTAGAACATATTCTACTTCCACAACTTAGCTGATAAAAGCGACCTTTTACAAAAACATCACTTTTTTGTATATAAAAAAAACAAAAACATTTTAAAACTGTCACTATGTACTGAATATGAGGCACATCAATCAAGCTTCTCCGGCTCGTCCCAGTGAGCCTACTGCCATTTGCACTATGAAAAAAGTATTGGCTGTGTCAATCATGCTCATGTAGGTGCTGCTCACATTCTTCCCCCATTCAGTGCATATCTTTGTTCAAGCTCAAGATTGCCAGTGTGCTGCAATGTGCTAATAGTGGAGAAACAACCTAACATTGCAGGTAAACTTCCAATTTCTGGAGTTCTTTGCAGGCCATGCTATCTTGTGGGGAAGGAGCATTTAATTTTTTTAGGCAAACTGTACAATTCAGCAACTTTTTATATAGTAACAAATGTCTATTTTTGTCTGTACATGGACTAAAAATAGTCCACTTTTTTTTTGTTTAGACTAAAAATAGTCCAAATTTTAGCATGCTAATTTTTTATAAAAATATTTTCAACTATATGCACCAACATTGTCCTGCTACTTCACCAGTACACTTAGAAAATATTGGTACTCACCATGTTCTTTACCTCTTCTGCTCAGAGGCTCAACAGGTGGTGCCTTCACAGATGTATACACCCTGCTTATATTGATGGATTACTTGAGCCCATTTTCCACTAAGCTCTGACACTAACAAGCCATTTTTTCATCTGAATTGCTGTTTACTGGACATGGTCTTTTTTTGATGAAGCCTGATAACGGCCATGTGTTTGGCTTATTTGTTAGCTTTGTTAACGTGCATATACCTAATCAATTGTCTGGCAGTGTAAATGTGTTAAAATGTATCTGTGCTTTTCTAACTTATTCTTTTTTAAAGTACAATCAATTTATCTGGAAGAGAGAGGCTGCCCGGCCTACATTTCCCCTTGTAGAGGCTGAAGGATAACACAACTTCAGGCAGCAGGAAGTAGATTGTATCTTTTATAGGGATGCTAACAAAATGTTATCAGCTTTAGCAATATGAGTGGATAACATAAATAAAAATAAAAAATTGCAATTGAATCTTCACTCTGTGTGTTTGTACAAGCTACCATTTGCAATGTAGCACAACTAGCTGCTACACTGCATCTAGTTGTGCAGCAATGGACCAACATTTAGGTTGTAACTCCCATTTTCTAAGTCTCTTCAAACAACCATCATGGATTGAGTTTAGAAAAAAGACTCTCCGGTAGCAATCAGTCTAATAATGAATCTGAAGAGGCTTCTGTCTGTAGACACTTGCTATGACAGTCAGCTGTCATAGCAAAAAGACTATCAACAGCATTACTGAAGAATTATAGAGATGTTACAAAAGTTGTAGTTTAAAGGTCCCCTGAGCTATTTCATGCAGAAACCATTTAAGTTTCTGCATAATTACTCCATCTATGGTTGTGCAAATTGAAATATTGATGCTTTTACAGTACTAACACAATAAAGGTTGCATTAACAATAAATAATATGCCCACAGGTTTGAAGGTGTGGTAAATATTACAGCCAAACACTGTACAACTGGAAACCTGCTGATATAAATTGACTGATTTTCATTTGTCTGATTAGTAATGCAAAATGCTTAGCTCAGAAAGGGGACTAAGAATATACCGTACACAGAGTGAAACATGGTGTTGGTATATTCATTCTCTGGGATTATTTTTCTTCAGGTAGAACTAGTTTTTTGTACAGATGAATGAAATCTGGTATCTGCTAGAAAGCCAGAAAAAATGAGGTACTTCTTTTCCTAGCATCTTTCTAAGCATGTGCCTAAAGTCTTAAAAAAAAAAAAAAACTTCAACAGAAGAGAAAGTAATTTTATAAAGTCTTGCCTGAATTCAGAATTAAATCTGAAGTTTTTTCACAAGATGTTCTCACAATAGCAAAACAGACAACATTTTTAATGTAAACATTATGAAAAGCTGACAAAGCATTGTATTTATCTTTCAAAGACTACAGATGCATTAATTCATTTGTAGCGTTTGATCCACACCAAAAGTACCCAGATGCATATTATAATTAATGAAATCATTAAGTTAATTTCCAACTGGATCCAGTTGAAAAATATATGCAATGACCAAAATTTATATATATTTAGCATGACTATTATATCATTAACATGTTGCACTAGCCACTAAAGTTACATAGATACTTCTTGGAAAGAGATCATCTAATCATACACAATAACCTTAGACATTAGGTAATTAAATTATGTTAATTATTTCTCTTCTGATCATTTTCCCCTCTCGCAGATTCTCTGAGCTCTCTTGAGATTCTCCTGGAAGCAACATATCAAAACGTTCATGAGACAAGTAAGGAAAAATAGAAGGTGACATGCAGTATTGAGCTGTCAAGATTTCAGTCTAACAGATTACTGTTCATGGCTGAGCTGAAATGAAGCATTATGAACAGGCTTTGGTATGAAAACAGAGCTCAGTTAGACAGGAACTTAAACAATTGTTCAATAATGAGACAAACGCACCTTGACGGCTCATAATGGAGAATAGCAAGCCTGGGAAAGAGTGCTCAGTGAGAAATATTGAGATGTATCTCCAGGCATTCAAATCCCACTGAGGAAATTTGTGGATTTTGCAGATTTAAATTGCATCTTGCATCCTGTAGGTAAATATTTTCATTGAAAGAATGCATTGATTTTTGTTAGAGATCTGTGGGGCTTTTCAGTCAGAGAAAAATGTATGCAGTGCATTACGTACAGCAACACTGCTGTGATGAATACTTGATAGAATAAAGGCGGACATGATATGACGACAGGTAAGAGCTTGAAACTTCATGTTTGTGCACACAATCTTAGCCAATTAAGGTGATGCTGATTCTGGAGGGTTGAATGATCTTGATTTGGTCATGTGGGGAGAATGATGGAGGGCTTGGAATGTGAAGAATGAGTGGGGGTGTAGACTACAATAAACAGTTCCTCTTATAGATTACCGAGCCAACATAGGATCCCCAAAAGAGTCTGATTTAAATTGAACAGAGAAGAGAAAGGGCTTATAATAATAATCAGTTTGCAGCTGGAGACTGAACTGCCAAGATCGTTGAAATTATTGCAGATCATCCTGCCCCCTGGTACAGGATGGCATGGCCCCGTTTGTTGGTGCCCTCAGAAATTGGTGAGTTTACAAGAAGATTGATGTCTGGGTTTTGGGTTGATATGAAGGGGAGGGGCAGTGGGAGACTGCCGATCGGAGGCTGAAGAAGTGTGAGATGAGGAACGAGGATGAAGAGGGTGAGTAATTGTACAAGTATTTGCTGGATGAGATGAAG